>JASDQU010206767.1:0-28480 GCA_032191745.1 Picea mariana
TTTCCCTCTCTACCTTTCTCTACCTCCCTATCTCTCTTTACCTAAATGATGAGAATATGATATTGCAGTGCACCCAAATTGAAAGGACTGTTTGGAGGCAGAGAGATAGAGATATTGCAATGAACCATTTGGAGGCCCAGACATCATGAGATTGTAGTACACCTGATTTTAAATGACTGGTTGATGTGGAAAGGCTTTGAGCACGTTTTTTTGTATTCTTTTTCAAATTCTAAACGCCAAAAGCATTGTCATTCATTTCCCTTGAGCCCATATAGCCCCTAGTGTTGTAATATTGGCTCTAATACCAATTGTAACATACCCAACCACCTGTGTACACTATTGGGATTGTGGGGTACTTAAAATTTTTCTCACCTGTTTCTTAATGGAAATGTTTATTCAACACCACAAAGGCCATGATGCAGGAGAGATATATCAAGTTGAGGACATCCTATATTCTCTTCATGTAATTTTTGTTTCTAATTCTTTTCTAGAGTTCTTTTGGACTCTATTGATGGGAATATACAATTTGATGCTCATAAAGGGTTGAATTCCTTAATAGTTGTGAATATTTCTCCTAAAAATGTGTAACAAAGGATCCCTAACCCAAGCTCATTCATTTTTTCATGGAATCGAGATCCATTCCACCTCCATTATCTTGGAAAAGAAGAGTTGGACTATTGTCCCTAGGGTTTTGAATTTTTTCCATAATGACAAAAGTTGCACCCTTTTGAAAATATTCAACTACATTATCAAGCAACTTCGAAATATCTCCAAATTCCCAGTTGTGTGAAGTCACATTAGAATGGAGTAATTTTGGATGTACTTGAACATGATACACACCACCTGGTAAAGATTAATTTTGTTCATTTTGGACATCATAATCCCCAACTCTCCAAAATTGATTAAAACTATTTTTCTTTGATTTTATACATGAACAATTCAGTCAAAGGAAAAATGAATGCAAATGATCTCTTTGCAGCACATTTTCTGATATCCACCCCTTCCCCAAAAATATAGAATATAAACCTAATCATAATCTGATATGATCTGACACTCCAAAGGGTGTGTTGCAATATCACATCTTTGCACCTCAAACGGTCATTTCAACTCGGGTGTACTACATTCTCATAATGTTTGGGCCTCCAAATGGTTCATTGCAATCTCACTATCTCTCTACCTCCAAACAGTCCTCCTTTATGCAACGATGGTCCATGAGACCTAGGAGTTCTTATGAATATGGACATGACAACATTGTTGATGGACCTCCTTATGCAGTGATGATAAGATTTAAAGGTCATTATGAGACTCATGTGGACATGTTTTTCCATTATGGACCCCCTCTTGACTTTTTCTTAAAAGGTACACCCTTGTTGTTTTATGTGACTGAGGTTTTATTTATGTGATTGGAGTTTTATATGTGTTTAGGGTTTTTATAATTAATATTAATATTAATTGACATTTTAATTAATATTATATTAATTAAATGCCAATATTTAATTATAATTTTAAAAGTCCCTAACCCCTCTCCCTAACTATAAATAAGACCCTACCCTCTAGAATTCTATTACACTCACGCTCACTCACTCCTCACTCTCCTATTTGTTGCGGCTACCTCAGTTGTTCTCTCTTGATGATGGTGCAACCTCCTTTTTGGACTATCTTTTCAGATTTGAGTTTTGTTTTGTTGGTGCGACCTCTCCATTTGATGTAACAGTTTTAGATCTGATTTTTGTTTGTTGGTGCGGCCTCTCCATTTGATGTAGCAGTTTTAGATCTGAGTTTTATCGGTGCAACCTCTCCATTTGATGTAACAGTTTAGGATCTGAGTTTGTTGGTGCAACCTCCCCATTTGGTGTAACAATCTCAGATTTCAGTTTTGTTTGTTGCAGTTGTCTTGTGATGTTCTATACCTTGCAAAAATTGTTCCTAAGTCCTTATGATAGAGATCAAACCCTATACGTTTGGTCCATGAACCTAAAACTATTTTTTGGCATATTATAAAGGTTTTCATCCACACATGTGACATGTACATCTTTCTTAGATCAGGAGGTAAGATTGAGGTTTGTCTTTTCACTAGGAAATTTTGTTTATACTCAAAATTTAATTTAGATATGTTTATTTATTTTCTCATATATGATGATGTTGTGAACAGAAAAATGAAAAGGCATTATTTGTTTCTATTTTTCCCTAATTCTAATTACAATTTTCCTATGACTTTGACCAAGGGCACACTATTATAGGAAGCCTCCTCACACCTTCTTGTGACCACTCTTCTTTCTATTCTTAGCCTATATTGAACATTACTAAACAACACAATGCCTGGAATCATACTAAGCTCTTTATTACTAAGCTCATGTTATGGAAACTACATGATATGGCACTCAAAGCATAACTTATATCTATAGGTTATTGAACTCAGAATGAAGCTACTGTATCATTAGAGTGGTATCATTATTAGGAAGATACAATATGAAGATTAAGACTAACTAACTTGTTACCTGTATTATACCAATCTTATTGAGGCAATGACATCAATGAATATGGGAAAGGTGGTTGCCTTGTTTCTCTAATAAGTTTCCATTACAGGTTACCTGTCGTATTGCTTTCCTATATTCATGCATATTCAATGGTAAAACTACTACTAGAACCAATGTAATTTGGAGGTAGAGGTTATACAACCATTTAATAAATGATTTCCATTTAATTGATACTCATATGAACTAATAGCATGGACTAGTAATACTTTTATAGCCTTATTTACTCCTATTGTGTGATGTATGTATCCGATGAGTGCAATGAATATGGAATAAAGGGGCATTCACATTACCACATATAGGTGAATGGGAATAATCTTACATCATATGTGTACAAATCTCCTTGTATCTCATATGTTGTCATAATATATATGTCTAAATAAACCTTGCTAACAAAAATTATAGCAGGAATTTCACAATCTATTTCACAGGGTATCAAATGGCTTCACACAATTATGACAAGTTGAGGAAGATACCGAACAATTATGGAAATAATGAAGAATATGCCAACTTGTTGTTATTGAGGACAAAGTATTATTCATGTCTAGTGGGATATGTGCATTCAAGTCCAGGATGTTGCAACAATTTGTGCCTATTCTTTTCCAGAGGAATTGATGAGTATGCCAACCTTCAACCGATCTAATCTTGTACTATGAAAATAGAGCCATGATGCTCACATGCTTCAAGGTTGGATAAGAAAATGAATTGAGTTTTCTTATCATGTTAATTTTGTTTCAAGAGACTACGATCACTTATGGATCACAATGTTCCAAATATCAGTTTGTAATTAAAACGAACCCATAAACATATAGGAGCTTCATCATCCCTATTTTTAAACACAAAGATACTTTGGTTGTGTTATATAAACAAGGCTCTCTCATATTTGNTATTGTTAGTATTCTAACACTCTTTCACTTACTATATATGTCAAAGATCATTAGGGTGCATGATTTCCTTTTAAGAGTGTGTGGGAATTCTGTAGCAAGTGCACAAGTAGAACCTTTGAGGGGGTGCATTATGAGGTGAGGTATTGTGTATGTTTTGTGCATGTTGTAGTTGTAGTTTAATTTTTCTTGAATGTTATTTATTTATTTTCTTTTAGAGAACTTGTGTTGTAGAAATAGGTTATTTCAATCACAGAGTTAGGGACCACTAATAGTTGCAAGTCTATTAAGTAGGGAAAAACAATGGTATCATAGGATTATGTCTTTGATGATTCCTTGGGCTTTGTAACGTAGAAAAAAAATGATTTAATAACTAGTTATTTGGAATTTTATTAATTTCTCTTTTTTAGCTAAGTTATTTAGTTTGTTTTTAGGTCAAATCTTGAGTGAGGTAAGAAGGTCCATAGAATTTAATAATTGTTGGTTATTCCTAGATTCATCATCCCAGTGAAGTGTTGGAATTCTTAGTGAAATCCAAATTGTCTATGAATAAAACCCAACTCAATCTCTGTGGTTAGTGATATTTCTACATGTGCAAATTTATTGACTCTAGAACAAGGTAAGAAAACCCATGGCTATGCAATAAAAAATGGATTCAAAAATAATGTTATTATGGGAAATGTCTTCTAGAAATATAATACAATCATTGCTATTTACAATAGAATTAGTAAACCCTTGTTGGGAATTAAATGCATCCAAGACTTAGTCCACGGTGACTTGGAGAGGATCCTCAACTTGTTAATGGCATGAGCCTTGTTGGGAAACAAATCCAAGATTCCAACACCATAATCAAAATCCTCTTCACTATATCTGATCTAAACTAATACTCATGGAATATAGCATCCATGGTTGTGCAATAATAAGTTCATTTTGGTTATGGAATTTCACTTTGGAACAAGACAAGAAGTTCACATGGGGATTTTAGAATTTCCAATTGATTGTTCAAAGGAATGCCTAAATGGTATGTTAGTTCATGGAATGAAATCATTGTTGGTTATTACTAGATTCACCATTCCCATGAAGCCTTGACATTATTAAATTGGAATTCAATCATTGGGTCCCCGTGACATCTTTACATTATTCAACAAAATGAAAGTCATGGGAAGAAAACCTAACGTAATCATCTTGGCCAGTGTTCTACCTACATGCGTAGATTTATTCTCTCTAGAATAAGGTAAGTAGGTTGATGTAATTCAATCATTGCTAGTTATTCCCATGCTAGGAATCCCCATGAGTCTTTGATATTCTTCAATGAAATGCAAGTTGTCCTAGGCATAAACCCAACTTAATTGCCGCTAGTGTTCTACCTACATGTGTAAATTTATTGTGTCTAGAATAAGGTAAATTGATCCATGGTTATGCAATAACAATTGGATTTAAATGTAATGTTTTTGTGAGTAGTGATCTTGTAGAAATGCAATGCAATAATTACTAATTATTATAGAATTAGTAAACCATTATTAGGATTGATATGTAGCAAGCACTTAATCCATGTTGACTTGGTGAGGTTCCTCGACTCATCATTGACATGATTCATGCTAAGAACCAAATGTAATATTTAACACCATAATCAAAACTCTTTCCACTATATCTGATCTAAATTAATATTGATGGAATATTACATCCATTGTTATGCTATAATATTTGTATTTGGTTATGGAATTTGGCTATGGAATAAGGTAAGAAGTTCATGTGGGGATTTTAGCATTTCCCACTAATTGTTCAAAAGATGCCTAAATGGGTTGTTGGGTCATGGACTACAATCATTGGAAGTTATTCCCAAATTGGAAATCCCTGTTAAGAATTAACATTCTTCAATTGCAATGGAATCAATGGGTCCCAAAGCCTTGACATTCTTCAAGAAAATGCACGTCCTAGGCATAAAACCCAACTCAATCATCATGGTTAGTGTTTTATTGGATATGTATTGGCCTTGGAACCAAATAAGTTGATCCTTGGAATGAAATCATTATTGGTTATTCACAAAGTCACCATCCCCATGAAGCCTTAACATTATTCAACAAAATGTAAGTTTTCATGTGCATAAAACCCAACTCAAACATTGTGGTCAGTGTTTTTTCTACATGTGCATATTTATTGGCTCTAGACCAAGGTAAGTAGATATATGGTTATGCAATGCAAGTTGGATTTCATGTAATATTATTGTGGGAAATTGTAATGTATGTTATCATCATTTAAAGTTTTGGTGTGAAATTGAGATTTCAGGGTTTGCGATGTGCTAAGCTGATTTATAAGTTAGATAAATTTGTGAAAGTACCATAAATGGAAAAATATATTAAATTTGGAGGAGGTGTTAGGCAAGTCGGGATCGAAAGGGCATAGATCACCATCCGCCAAGATAAACGATTGAGAGAGATTTTGGAGATGCAAACAACGCAGAGGTTAAAATGTCTAAGCGGGTCCGTAACTTCAACTATGGTTTCCTCACAAGGGTACCTGGCAACCTCAGATGCATTTCGGGGGGAAAAGTGGGTAAACTCAAAAACACCCCATCACACCCCCAAAATCACATGTTAAATGTCATTAAATGGGTCAAATCCAAGCGTCACATATGGAAATGAAACTTGATGGCCAGTCTAATCATCTTGAGACACTTGTTTAGGTACCATTCGTCCGTGCAGTTCCAAGTAAGATCCACCAAATAACCACTTTAATACTCATCATTGGAAATAGATGGCCGAACGTGAGAGGTCATTATCCCTATAAGGAATTTTGTCAGTATCCCATTATTAGTACTTGATGGCAGCTATTACTCAAAACACAAGTGAAATTATTCTATTTTGGGTAATTAACGGCTTATTCTAGAGAGGGATACCTGCAAATCAAATCACTCGTCCAATTCATGTGCAGTTGAGGGAAATAGGATTGTGTTCCTTGGAAAAGAAGAGGGAGTTGAGGAGAAAGATCCAAGAGTTTTCAGCAAACCAGGAAATTCAAATAATATGACAGAACTATCAAGTAAAAGAGAGAAAGGCATGTTGCACAACTGCTAACAACAAAATTGCATGCAAAATCTGTTGGTTAGCCAGAATCAGGCGAAGAAATTAGGTTGAATCCTATTATGAAGGATTTGATCATTAATGGATATGCATATGGGTACTACACATGAGTTGGCGAGAGAAAAAGGAAAAAGAAACAAAAGGAGGAGGTCAAAGCTAGAATTGTCAAAAGAACTGAAGAATATCAACCTAGCTGGCTTGACACGTTAAAGGAAGAGATTGAAAAGTTAAAATGAATATACATGACAAGATAAATCAAGTATATTTCAGGGAATCTTGTGATATTATAGATAGGTGGCATTCAGGGTAAAGATATCAAATATTTCAGTTATCTATCTATAACGATCCCTAAAAGGTAGGAGTTCAATTTTGATAAGTTACTCCCTTTGTAACCAATGTCTATTTTTAGAATCTTGGAAAAGATGATACATTTTTTGGGTCTCATATGCAATTTATCTATATATATTGTTAAAAGGATAAATGAATGGTTCAACTGGATGGAGAGGGGCCTTCCTCTGTAGCAGAAAAAATTTGTGATTTCTTATGAATTTCAATACAAGCAGAGAAGGTTTTCTTGGATAGCCAAGATTCATCATGGTGTTAATGTTCAATATGTTTTCCTGTATTCCATATTATGAATCTGTTTTTTCTGTTGGTAATAATCTTTAAGTAAAAAAAGGAATTCATCTTATTGGTGCTCCTTCTTACATTGGTTATACTTGTTATATGTTTATTGGTTTCTGGTTCAGAATTCACCCATTATTGGTTCTCTGTTTTTGGTAGCCAACCTTTATGTTCCTTATTATAGAGATATACCAAGAGATTTTTCCTCTGTTATATGCCTCTTTTCATAGTGGTCTTTCCTCTTTTTCCACTTCCATCTCATATTTCTTATTTGGCTGAACACAGTGCCTATTTTGCCGTTGTTCCCTCAGGAATACATAGCTTGTAAATCTTCATATGATTTCAGAAGTTGACCCCATTTCCCAATGGCCCTATTCTTTTGTTGGTCCTACCAACCCCTTTAAAAAATTGTCCTATTGCAGAATCTGATCTTTATGTGTCCATTGCCAAATCCTTTTGAGTATTTTCAGTATTTACACATTTGAGAGAGCCCTCTCTAGTTGGAAGGGTCAGAATCGAGCCTAAAGTTGGTTCAAACAGTTACCTTTGTCATTTGTTTATCAACCAAACAAATTTACAGAGTGCTAACAATGTAGAAATGTAATTCAATCATTGTAGGTTGGGATAGAATTAATAAATACTTGTTAAAAATGAAATGCGGAAAATACTTAGTCAGTAACTTGGCGAGGGTTCCTAGACTTGTCAATGACATGAGCCTTTCTATAAATCAAATACAAGGTTCGAACACGAGAATAAAAATTGTTATACTATATATTATCTAAATCGATAGTCATGGAATCTTACATCCATGGTTAAGAAATAAGAAGTGCAGTTATTATGGAATTTGGCTCTAGACAAAAGTAAGAAGTGCATGTGGGAGTTTAGGATTTCCCACTACTTTTTCAAAATAATACCTAAACAAGATGTTGTGGTAATTATTATTTTTTATTCACATATTCTCCATCGTCTTGAAGCCTTATCATTCTTTGATTGGAATGCAATCATTAGGTCCCCATGAAGCCTTGATATTCTTCAACAAAACACAAGTCCTAGGCATAAAATCCAACTCAATCGCCATGGTTGGTGTTCTGTCTACATGTGCATATTTATTAGCTCTGGAAAAAGGTAAGCATATCCATGGAATGAAAACATCATTGGTTATTCCTAGACTCACCATTCCCATGAAATCACAACATTCTTCAATGAAATGTAGGTTATGCTAGGAATAAAACCCAACTCAATCACTGTGGTTAGTGTGATGTCTACATTTCTGGATTAATTAGCTATGGAAAAAGGCAATTAGATACATGGTTGTCCAATAAAAATAGGATTTGAATTTAATGTTGTTGTCGGCAATGGTCTTGTAGAAATGTAAAGCAATTATTCTTGGTTCAGATACATTAGTAAACCATTGTTTGGAATTAAATGTAGCAATCACTTACTCCATGGTGAATTGGCGAGGTTCCTCAACTTGTGAATGACATGAGCCTTGATAATAACCAAATAAAATATTCCAACACCATAATAAAACATAATGCATGCAAAATCTTGCGTCCATGGTTATTCCCTTTAAATACAACAAAATAAATGTATGACTCTAGAATAGAGGAGAGTCAAGGTGACATCCAACTTCTAATTGTCAAGCAGAATGAGCATTTAGATAAAACATGGATAAGCATTAATGCATAATGTTATGAATCCTATCAACAAGGATCCCTTTCACAAGTGAATAATGTTATGAATGTTATCAATGAGGATCCTTTAGAGCCATGGTTATGGAATTCAAATTGGATTTGAATGTATTGTTGTCATGGAAAATGGTCTTGTATAAACGGAATGCAATTCTTATTTGGGATAGAAGTAAACCTTTTTTGGGAATGAAATGTATCAATCACTTAGTCCTCAAATGTTTAACTTGCATTGACCATTCTATTATTTTCTTTACACTAGCTTCAACAACTAACTAAAACTATTTACTAGGTCCTTCAAAACAAGATTTTGGATTGCATTTAAGATGCAAATTTATAAGTTTCAAGCCAGAGGAATAGGCTAGCAATTATGAAAATTAGTGGTGTGTGAAATAAAAACAATATCATGAGGAAATCAATGACTCCATTTTCCCATTATTGATTAATAATAGATAGAAAAATGAAGAAATGGTGAATAAATTGAGGAAGGATTTAATGGGAAAATATATAATGAAACCAAATGTTAGGTATGCAACATGTACTATGGATATGATTTTACAAAATGTTTTCATCTAGTTTGATATGTAGCCTCACATCATTTTGGATGAAATCTAGAAAATGATACAACAATAATGTAAGGAAACTTGCAAAATGATTAAATGGAAAGATTTGCAAAATAGATCTTGAAAGAAGCTACTAATCAAAGGCTAGCCCTACTTAACTTGACATGAATGAGAGATAAAATAAATTTTTTGATCTAGGTGGATATCGGTGGCCACCCACCTTTTCCAACTGGCTCAAAATAATTTTTTGGCAATTTTGGCAATTTACTATTTTTAGCAGTTTTAACTTCCAAGGCCATTTTGAGGGCATAAATGAAGGTTTTTCGAGATAGAGATTCTAAATTATAACATAAGGCATGATCAATCCCCCAAAATGAATCTCCTCGATGATACCTTTCCAACAGGCTACCATACACCTAAAACAGATATGGTATGCAAAAGTTACGACCCCGGGAAGTTAATGTACTAACTTACCCAAACGGGGCCCACATGAATTTTGGCGCTTCATCTCCTAGGGTTAGGTTTTTGGATGTCTAGGGTTTTGGGAATTCCTTTTTATTTTAAAAAGGCCTTCAGAGAATCATTGTATTCAAATTCTTGTGAATGCGAGTAGCCGTCTATTATTGGATAAATCCGTAAGTGCGGACACAAACCGATCTCCCTAGATCCACCTGGATCTAGAACAAAGCAAGACAGAATAATACGCTTTCCCTAGATTTCGACTATTGAATGTACTAGAAGGCAAGAACAAAGGACATACCTTATGATTGCTTCCTATGGTCTTTGTTTCTCCTGCTTCGCTCCAATGCTCTTGTGCAGTCAGGACCAAGACAACACAAACCAACCAAAGTGAAGAAAGCACAATCTATTCAACAGTCCATCTATGTATATGATCAAGGAGTTATACAATAAAGTGGAATTAGATTTATCGGAAAGGGACATATTACTGTATCATATTGATAGAAAGTAAAGATTACAACCCGAGCCTTGATGTTGCAAACTTCCTTTTGATGGCTCTTGACTCTGACACACACACTTGCTCACTTGTATGAAGAAGATCAACCACCTTTGATAAATTTGCTGGAGTTCTTAGCTGTTGTAGCATCAGTCCTTCACACAATCCTTTTCACTAATTCTCCAATGAATCTCTTGCTTGTTTTCTTCTAACCTTTTCCATGAGAATTCCCTCAATATATAGGAGAGAATGGATTAATTGCTTGGATAAGAATGATCCCAAAATATCAGGGAATCCAGTACTTAGGTAAACATTCAAATGCCATCTCATCGTTCTAGAAGATTCCCCTGGAAGCTTCGAGAATTCATCTTTTTCCCTTCTTTAGAAAGAGTTCACACCCTAGAAATACATCACACTGCAAACTTCTCGCACCCGGGCTTAAGGCAGCCTGCGAGAATCATGCATTCTCGTAGGCAAATATACTATCAGCCTATGAACAGTCCTAAAAAATGTGATTTCTGGAAAGAGATGAAGGTAACTTTTTTCAGGAAAAAGTTCTAATGAAGCGCCTGAAATACACCATCATTAATACATCATCATGATGACCAAAATTGTGGGTAACAGAATGCCCCCCAAAGTCTGAGATTGGAACCAGTGATAGTCGATAGACTTTGTAAGCTGCATGTGTGTGTCGAGAACCAGGAGCACATCTAATCGAAAACCTGCGAACAATCAAGCATCTACAGAGTATCATATATATAAATTCTGAGGTAGGCATTCCCATACTCAGATCATAGACTGATGACATTATAGACAAAGTTCATGGACACCAATCATACACTGTGGATCGATACCGTCAAAATATAGCATAGCCACCTGAATACACTGTGGATCTATGCGAGAAATTTCAAATCAAGACGACATAGCCACGAAACATACACAGTGGATCTATGTGTCACAAAATATACATAGTCCATCGCAACCTGTATCGCAAAGCTAATATCCAGGGTATTCAAATTCGTCGCCCAAAGTAAGAATCTAACCATGTGATTACATGTGTTGAAGTCGAACATGGCAGAAACCACTTGATTACCAGTCATTAATTTAACCGTTAACAAGTGCGAGGGAAATCACCATTGATGTCAATGACTCCCAAGGTACCATAGTACAATCCATCGAGTGTGAATAAATGAGTTGATGTCGAACATTTGATGAAATATTTCGATCAGGGGTCAATGATGTAAACCCTTGTCAAAAGCGAGGAAACCTGCCATTGTGGCATGCAAGCTCCAAGGTACCAAATAATGTCTATGTCTTGATTCTGGATAATGAGTTGAAGTCGACGGAACAAAAATCATCACAGGAGGGCCTTGATGTATCCCCCATCAATGACATGAAATGAGTAATAGAGTTTGAATGTGAAACATAGCATTTTGCAAATTGGACTAGACACAGGGAAGGCCAACACGGAGAGAATGGATAAATGCAGATGGCCAACTCAATATAGGTTTCAGATGGACTTCTCTTGAACATATGAACGACACAACCAATGATTTGGTAGCATTGACTCAAAGATGACACAGGGAATTACCTTGTAGAAAATCGCATGAGAGACAAATGGATTTCCCAAACCAGCTTCAAATGATGAATACGGGGTGTCATGTTCAAGAGTGACACTTAGTGCCAATCAATACGAAGATGAAACATATCCCTTTCCCAAATTTCCCCCCACCATTTCTGGCGAGTACCTCTTTATTTTTACGCAAGCTTGAGGAGGATAACATATGCTTGTTGATGTAAGCTCATCCTTCAGACGAGTCCCTCAGAGTATGTTTAACAAACCCTAAGAAGGAGTGGTTCGGTCCCATCACGGGTCTGTCAATGTTTGTTTAACGAGTCCAGAGATAGAAAACTCGAAGGTTTTTCAAGATTTTAGAGTTTGGAAAAACACTTAAAAGATAACTCTCTCAGTTCCTTTTTCGTAAAATAGTCTGGACGAGACCGAAAAAGAGAGAAATTATCGCTCACCAGACGCGTACTTCAAATACTTTAGCGAGCGTGAAAATAACAAGGTCACTCGATGATCTTTTCATGTTTAGAGAGTCTGAAAAGAGCTTAAAGAGAACTCCAGGGGGGGGTTCCTTTTTCGTATAACCTTGTTGAGCCTGAAAAAGTGATAAAAGTATGCTCTACCACGTTCTCATGTTTTTTACGAGTGCAAGAACAGACAAAAACGACGCTCGAGGTTTTATGTAAAAACCATAAAAACAATAAAAAACATGCCATAGCGAAGAAAAATATGTCCATATCCTTGTATTTAATCATCAATGTCATCATGCCTGCAAGTCATTACACTCATCTTGATATTAGGGATTAGGTTTAATCAATAAATAAGCATAAAAACCCAAAATGACATAGTAAAAAGTAAACTAAATGAGTAAATAACCATTTTTACCACATCATTTCACATTTCCACTATTGAGCTCCAAAACCTCCTTTTTACCCTCCGAGTTTGGCGTCAATTTTCAAGAGCTACAAGAGACCATTCAACGAGCCATCTGCAGCATTAAGGTAAGCTCTTCATTCTTGACATTTTCATGGTTAAAATTTTTAATTTCATTGGTTCAATCTTCAGTTTCAAGTTGTTTTTTGAATCCTACATGCGCGTTATCATTCTTGTAGGCAACCCATACGGGGCTTGCGAGAATGATGTGTTCTCGCAAGTGAGCCTTAAGCCACCTGTGAGGTTCTCACACTGTGCTAATGGGGCACCTACGAGAACCGTAAACTCCAAAAAAAATTTAAATTTTTAGCCAATGAAAAAGATCTAGATCATGAAAAAAATCATTAATCCTCCTTTTATGTTCCTTGTGCAGATAAATAGCCATAAACATGGTTCTTGAGTGGTGTGAAAGAGAAAATGAAGAGGATAATGCAAATGCCAAGAATCATCCTCCTACCATAGCTACATTGAGAGATTGTGGGCTCTTAAAATACTTCCGCATCCCGGGCATGAGGGCCCCAGTCAGACTACTAGAGTTCCTGGTCTGTATGTGGGACCCAGATCAGCAGGTTTTCAATGTAGGAGCTCATACTCTGTCCATAGACATTGAGTACATATAATTTTTGATTGGATTGTCCAGGCGCAGGTATTATGTCAGCCTGACCGGTAGTAGAGGTGGCGAGCTAAAGATGAGTGAGTACTACAATCAATACTGTGTACCTGAGGATGAGAGGAAAAAAGGAAAAGTGGCTATCCAGGGGGTACAATACTTGACCCTCCACACTATTCTTTTTACTATAGCTTGGGAGTTCTGCTCCTCATATGGCCTTACAGAGCTACTTCTAGTACACCAACGAGTGTACTGAGCCTCGAGTATTCAACTGGGCAGATGCTATGCTTCGCAGTATCAAAAAGCAATTAACCAAATGCAGGCAAGGTGAATTGAAACAATTTGGGTATGGATCTTTACTGGTATCCTTCTTCTTTGAGAGGGTCCCCGTATTTAGACTTCAAGTTGAGTGGAACTTACCGGGTCCTAGGGATCCATGGATGTTGAGATGGTGTCGGCTCATGGCCCGGCATGTGGCAGGACCAATCGTCAAGTACGATGATATTTTCATTGACTGGCTTCAAAACCAGATGTTGATGGTCGATGACTACGCTTATGTCGGGTTGGATTTCTGAGGAGATTCGGATCTGGCATTTCCTGAGGACACTCAGTGGGGTGACCTTGGTAAGAAGTACACGCATTTTCTCTTTTTAAATGTTTTTTAATTTTTATCATATTCAAATGTTTTTGTTTTTATATATTTATCCGAAGACTAACACAAAACCTTTGTTGATAACACAGATGTTGGACCATATAGACCTCCTGGCACCTCTCCTATCCAGCGACGAGGAGAGGTAGCAGCAACAACACCATAGTATGTAGAAGATTATCAGGTGTTGGAACAGAATTTAGAGGGCCTGACAGCAGACATTCCAGATATGACTCTGGAAGAGGTTCCACGATGTGATCAGTGTCACATTGTAGGGTTATCAGCAGCTATGAGTCGACTGCTTCGTAGGGTTACTATGGAAGTCGTGTGTTACCGTGAACGTCATCCATGACGTCATTTTGTAGAAGCTATAAGCTTCAGACAAACTTTTTGTAAAAGATCTTTTGATCGTTATATATACAGATGGTTTCTACTAGTTACTTTATATTGTGTGAATTTCGAAAGTGTTTGATTTATAAATGATTCAAATGTCTGTCCAATACATAATTACCAATGCATCTATTAATGTATTAAGACATCTAGGAATATGTTGATATTCAATGTGATCAAAATAACGTTCCAAGAGGCGAATTCGCAAATACACCCTTAACAAAGTAGGACTTCGAATAGAGTAGATATTACTTAACTGTAGTACTACAAGCTACGAATCAAGTTGCACAACCAAATGATGAATTTCCAGTGAGATAACATCAACCAATAATTCAATAACGACACTATACTCTGCAATGTTGTTGGTTGCACGGCCAAGACATACACCTCGTAAAGATATAAGCTCATTTGTTGGGGCATAGATTGCCCATGCAGAGGAAGCTAGGTTCCGAGTACTACGGCTAGCACCATCAGTGAAGCCAATATAGGGTAGCGAAGACTCCGACATCTGGCAATCAAACACAACGTCACATAAGGACAAAGACCAGATAACGTCAAAAGCAAACTAAAGTAACACACACAAAGTATGATACATAAAATACAAGTACTTGTGCACAAATGATTTATGCATAGTACTTCTTCAAGTACAACCCATTCCTGGGTTCACTCAAAGGGATACCATCGTAATCGACCAGCTCATATGCTCCTTTTTCCAAAACTTGGTGAACAATATAAGGACCTCGCCACATTGGTTTGAATTTCCCAGCTCCTAACGCATCTCGATCTTGTTCATAGAGAAGAACAAGATCACCTTCAGAGAAAACGCGAGGCTTGACATGCTTGTCATACTGTGCCTTGACATGTTTCTTCTGGGCTTCTATTACCAGAGTGGCGTCACGTTGAGTTTCATCTAATCGCATCAAATACAATAGACATTATTCTTCAGCAGAAGTATTGGGTAAGAGTTTGACAGCTAGTTTCAAAGAGGGTATCTCACATTCTATAGGAAGAATGGCTTCCACACCATAGACTAATCGAAAGGGCATAAACCCAGTAGCGGATTTGAAAGACGTCCAATATGCCCACAATGCCGAAAACAACATCATGTGCCAACTTGTTTTATGAATTCCTATCATCCGTCGGAGCATAGTTATAATAATTTTTTTGATCACATCGACCTGGCCATTAGCTTGCAGATAATAGGGTGTTGAGTTATCATGATGAAGACCCAACTTTTCTGTAAGTTCAGACATCATAAAATTCCTAAAGTGACTACTGTGATTAGTAACAATAGCTTGGGGAACACCAAAACGAGCTATGACATGGTTGAAAAGAAACAACGCTTCAGTCTTTCCAGTATTATCGAATGTTGGCATTGCCTCGGCCCATTTTGTAAAGTAATCAACAACTACAATGATGTAACCATGCCCCCCGGCTGAGTGAGGGTGACATGTCATGAAATCAATGCCCCATTTTGCAAAAGGACCAACTGAGACCACATGATGAAGAGGAGCAGGATGTGACCGAATTTTCTGATTGTAGGTCTGGCAGGCATGGCATTTCTGAACGACAGTAATGCAATCGTTGAACAAGGAAGGCCAAAAATACCCTGCGCGTAAGATCTTCTGGGCAGTAGCATACCCAGACATATGACCACCACAAGCTCTAGAATGGCAGTCATTCAAAGCTTTATTGGCTTCGTCAAACATCAGACAACGTCAAAAAACAGAGTCAATTCCCCGACGGTAAAGAGTATCCCCAAGGATAATGTATTGATGAGCTTGATAGCATCTGTGACGTCGTTCAATACTAGACAAAGAAGGCCAGAAATTCTGGGTTTGGAGATAGATAATGATATCCCCATACCAAAAATCGTCTGTGCTTATAATGAAAAGAGATTCATCAGGTAATGAATCTACTCCTACATTTTCCGTGGCAATGTGGAGAAAATCGCATATTAATTTAGCAAAAACTAAGGATTTCTTAGACGTGGCGTGATCAAATTCCAATTCAAACTCTTGGAGTATGACAATCCATTTGGAGTATTTGCCCCCTAGCAATTGACGTGTCAAAATGTGTTGCATAGGGTTGCAATAAGAAATCACTGTAGTCTTCCTTGAGAGAATATAATGCCGGAAGCATTGAATGGCTTGAACAGCAGCTAAGGCCAGTTTTTCAACATGTTGATACTTGATTTCAGTTGATGTGAGACTTTGAATCAAGTAATAAATAACATGTTCATTGTGTGCATCATCCTCTTGGACGAGAACCATGCCAATAGTATACTCAGAGGCGGCAAGATAAAGAAAATAATCACGACTATAATCAGGCGGAAAAAGAAGCGGAGCTCGCATGAGGGACACCTTCAAAGCTTCAAAAGCATTGTTAGCAACGGTATCCCAGACGAACTCTGAATCTTTCTTTAGCAGCTGTGTAAAACCATGAGTAATCTTGGCATAATTAGGGATAAAATGACAAAGAAAGTTTTCTTTCCCCTGCAAACTTTGCAACTGGCGTAGTGTAGAAGGAGGAGAGAGATTAAGAATCGCCTCAACCTTAAGAGGATCCACCCTGATCCCTTGACATGAAACGATAAAACCTAGAAGATGGCTGGATTCTACGCAAAAAATGCATTTATGAGGATTTAAACGGATACGATAGAACCGATAGAAAATAAAAATAGCTCGGAGATGAGTGGGGTGATCGACTCGGCGCAAAGAATGAGATGGTAAATCGTCCAAATAGGGTTGAATGATATGATTTATATCATGAAAAGCATAAGACATAGAACGTTGAAACGTCGCGCCAGCATTCTTAAGACCGAAGGGAAGTTTCCTATAGGCAAAAGTACCCCAAGGACAAATAAATGAAGTTTTATGTTGGTCCTCAGGAGCGATGTTAATTTGATTATAGCCGGAAAAACCATCCATGAGAGAGAAGATTTCACTTCCGGCAAAGTCATCGACAATCTGGTCAACGAAAGGGGTTGGAAAGTTGTCTTTTGGACAGGCTTTGTTAATATCCCTATAATCAACACATACACGAATACTGTCACCTTTCTTATCAATCAGTACAGGGTTGGAAACGCATTCTGTCAGAGCCACTGGATAAATAAACTTGGCTTTGAGAAGTTTTTCAACTTCGAGCTTGATAGTCGCCGCTTTACGTGGGTGGACTAGACGAAGGTGTTGCTGGACAGGTTTAGCTCCGGGGTATGTCTTTATCTCATGTACAATAATTGCAGGGTCGATACCTGGCATCTCTTCGTAGCTCAAGGTGAAGATGTCACAAAATTCTTTGAACAAATACGTATAGGTGACAATTTCGTCGAGAGAACACGAAGTTCCGATATGAACATTTTCAACTATCCCAGGTTTAACGGATATGTCAATGGGAATTATGGGAGAAATATTACTAAGGTTCCCTTCAGCAAACACATCATGTGAAGTCACAAGAACCGTTGATATTACAACAACGGTCGACGGAGCCGAAATCTGTTGGTAGTTCTCAAGAGTGTGTTGTTCCAAAAAGAGTATGGAATGATGATGCCCATCATCTCAAGGGGTGTCTTCCATGATGGACATGATCATCTCGTCAGTGGGAAATATAACACGAAAAGGATCTGGAGACAACTCATCAAGAGAGGGGGTAGAAGGTGTTGCCGATTGAATTTCCTGATAAGCAGACTCAACCGGAGTTAACGACATGACGTTGCCGAAACGAGTATGATATCCAAGGTCAGGGACTATGCAAGGGTCGGAAGACATAGGAAGTTCATGAGGCATGGTGGAGATCATATTGATAGAAGCAACTGACGGGCACAGAACATCGGGCAGTGGGATGGGGAAAGTACCCATTAACGAGGAGTCCTTTAAAAGGCCTACACCAACATTTTCGTAACCCGGCGGGGTTTTAGCTATAAATGGCACGTTTCCAATACGAGTATCGAAATTGAAGAAGGCAAGTTGGTCAACAGTAACAACCTTTCCTTGATGAGGAAAACGTACTACATGGAAAAGTGTTGAAACAACAACAGGCATGGAATCGATCCAGCTACGACCAAGCAACAGATTATAATCAAGGGGAGCATCGAAGAATTCCATTTCAACTTGGACCATCTTACCTTCTAGTGTAATGGGTAACGAAGGAAGAACACCGTAAGGCTTAAAACCAGATCCATTGAAGGCTTTCAGAGTATTTTGCGATTCATTTAAGGGAGGAGAGCCAATGGCTTTACAACAAGCAAAAGACATTACACACGTTGAGGCACCCTCATCGATAACAGTTCGACAAATGTTCTTGTTGGAGACAACAACTTGTATCTGGAACGCGAGTTGCGGGGGTAACCTAGGAATATGATCTTCCAAGTCAAAGACTACTAAATTCGTATCGGTTGGGTCAATTCCACCTATATCTTTCAACAGTTCCTTCCGTTGTGCAGGACACAACTGAAGGACTTCAAGGGCTGACATCGCTGAAGGTGCCTGGGCCAGATCTTCCACAATACTATAATTCTGGGCTGCACGAGCATGAGGATTGAAATTCGATTTCCTAACGACACCCTTAGGGGGTTGCAGGATTGTATCAAGGCTCGGTTGTTCGAGATGAAGAGGACTGTTTGTAGGTGGAGTCAGTGGAGAGGGCTGGACCAATGTAAGAGGTAAATCATCAACCTTCTCCTTAGATGGAGAATAATCTTTGGCTCTCGTTGTGAGTGCAATGTTGTTTTGCTTAGATTCACTAGTACACATCAAAACATATGATGTCATAGAAGAAGATGGTTGGTCATGGATGACCAACTGAGCCTGTTGTTGATATGGGAAGGGTTGGGACAAGACTGTCAGGGTAGATGGTTTGGGCATTCCTTGAAGGAACTTAGTGACCTCGGCATGTC
This sequence comes from Picea mariana, assembly GCA_032191745.1. Classification (NCBI taxonomy): domain Eukaryota; kingdom Viridiplantae; phylum Streptophyta; class Pinopsida; order Pinales; family Pinaceae; genus Picea; species Picea mariana. The sequence goes on from JASDQU010206767.1 coordinate 19,375, forward strand.
GTGGAAAATCCTTCGTGTAGTGATCGTCACCACAGATAAGGCAAGGGTAGTGGGGTTTGCGCTTATCCCGATATTCAATAGGGGTATTTTTAGGTTGCTCTGTTTGATTATTATTTTTTCCCTCTTTATTCTTGCCTCTCCCTTTTTTCGATTTATTTTTACTGGTCGGGGTAGATTGAACGGCGTTCACCTCAGAAGTTTTACCGATGGAAGTGGTAGGAGACGGAGCATGTTGAAATTAGAAGAATTAGACTTAGGGTTGGTTCTTGAAATAGAATGTGATTGGGCTTGGGTAATACCAATCACACCATCAGCTGCATGTGAGGCAGCAGGAGTAGTTGAAGTGCTGGAAGTACTAGGACGAGGTAACTCAGGTAATAAATCATAAAGCATTCCCATTTGCAAATAAATGAGATCAAGATATTGAGCATGACTTATAGCCTGCTCTTTCGTGACAACGCCACCCATGGCAATGTCCTTACCAATTTCATTCAAAAAAGATTTTGTAAACCATTCTGCCAGTAACTGATCGGGGAGTTCAAGTTTAATGAGACGTCGTCTTCTTCGCCACTCATGGATATGATCCGATATATGAGTGCCTTTAGTCTGTTTGAAAGAAGTAAAAATCTCAGTCCCAGTATCATAACGAATTGGTAACTGGTAATGTGTAAGAAAAGCCATATCAAGGGTGTTGAAATCAGAGAAGAAACCTTGTGGCAATTCAATATACCACTTCGAAGCAGAACCAGTAAGGGTTCATTGAAAAAGATGTAAACGAATAGAGTTGTCCATCAATGAGTTGGATGAACACCATAAGTGAAAAGTCATAATGTGATTGTTTGGGTCCTCTCCCACTTTGCCATCGAATTTAGGAATGTCCGATGGAAGCTTGGCCAGAATAGCAGGGCATTGGGGAGAGTGACGAATAGGATCATTTAGAATCCTAGACAAATATGGAAAATCCAAAGTAGAAAGAAAAGGTAACTGCCGATTCACCTGCGAGTACTGGTGACTTTGGGGTGGAAGCTCTGTTGGCAAACTAGTAGGACCGTATGCAGTCTGCCCATAGTGGGAAGACCCCGGCTCATTCGGTGGTGGTTGGAGAGGATAGTAGTTCCAAGGATTGTAACCTTGAGTTTGAGTAGGGACCTGAGTTTGAGCATTTTGACCCTGACCCCAAATAGGATTGGGTATACCTCGATAAGGTTGGCCTATAGTAGGGGTAGGTTGTTGCCCCCCAGTCATTTGAGGAAGATTTTGTAGCATCTGAGTCCAATACTGGGCCAAAGCAAGAGGTATATTTTGTCCAAAAGGTGGGGTTGGTCCCCCTATCGTAGGTGGAGTTCCAATCAGAGGTTGTGTTCCAATCGAAGGTTGAGTAGTAACTGGAACATGTCCAGTAAGAGGAGGTTGAAACATACCACCTAGACCACCAACGGGAATCTGGAAATTAGGTGTAATAGATGGTATAGTGCCACTAGGATTAGGATTGCCAAAAGGAAATTGAGGGAGTGTCGGAATAAAACTGGGAATAGGATGCCCAAAAGGACCACCAGGAGTACTAGATGGGGTTTGCGGAGGTGTTGGAATAGAAGCATTCAACAAAGCATTCAACGCATGGTATCCGGGGGGTAGTGTTGGAATAACACTGGGCGTTCGCTAAGTGTTTATAGGAGGAAGACTAGCTGTAGTAAATCCAGTTGGGACACTCGTAGTGTTCGCGAGATGGGCCATCTCAGCAGGGAGAGTAAAGTGATAAGTGGTATTCACCGGTACAGTCTCTATCTCAGAAAACACCGGAGGGTTGATTTCGGAGACCACAGGCGAATCAGGACTAAAAAGGGCCCTGCGGAAATCACCTGCAGACCAAAAAGGATCGTGGCCTTCTATATCGGAAAGAGGCCAAACGGGTGATCCAGAAGAGGTAACAACTAAATCTCTGGAAGAATTTGATCACACAAAGGGTCAGTCACCATAGCGAATTCGAAAGTCCTCGTGAGTATTGGTAATTCGGAAAGGTTATAAAGAGTCAATGCGTTCTACCTATGGAGGTGGTGTAGAAACGTCTGGGACTTCACTCTGCTAAGGAGATCCCTCAGGGGTACCCTCAGGTGTAGCTGTAGGCAAGGGTTGTGAAATGTCTAGATGATATGGAGATAAACCCTACATTCTACGTGAACGACGTGGGGGAGCTATTGTGAACGAGTAACAAGCGCTGCAAAGAAATTATTAAGGTCAACTTCGAGAAACAAACAATACGCGCTAGTAAACAAAATCTAGGAAGCAAACACCAAGCAAACGAAACCTTCTAATTTCGAAGCCACTAGTTGGTGATGAAATCCAGTGTCGCAACAACGAGACGAGAAGGGTCTAGGGTGGAAAAGTTACGCTGAGGACCTACTTAACGGACTTACACCCTGGTGCAAGCTCCCACACATAATCGTGGGTATACCCTTCAAGGAGCCTGAGTGAGTTTGGTCAACATCAATTCCAGGTACCATGAAGACTTTCGCCTCCACAGTCACCTCGGGTAAGAACCTAGAGAGATAGGCCACTAAGGTCACCACAAACAACAGTAAAGCCTGGGGGAACAATCGACAGTCCGATCCACATGCAAGGGCAGGGTATCTAGCCTGAAATCAACTCAAAAGGCTTCCACTCATCATTGTGGGTATACCTCTGAGTGACCCCCGTAATACGTGCAATCTCTACACTGATGTCAACAAAGCAGGGTGAGTAACTCTACCAACAGCAATGCAACCTAGTGCTTGACCCTTGTGTTAGAAGGGCTTCCTAAGACAATATGTTGCAAATGGAATTTAACACTCCCTAACTCAAGATGCTATTGTGTGTTTTGAGCTTTTAGTGAGTGTATCTCTCTTCCTACTCCAAAGCACTAGTCTAGCTAAATGTTGGTGTAAAAGAGCCCTAGAAAAGAGTTACTAGATAAATTTTATGATTAGACAATGTTTTTAAGAGTTGTTGTTTACTCAAAGGTAATGGAAGTGAAACTTATGTTGTATGACTCTGACCCAATAATGTAAGGATGAGAATGAAATGTATCACTTTGCGTTCAATGAATCGTATATATGGGAGAGAGAGAAGTTTTCAAGATCAACCTTGAACTATATGCAAAATTTCCTTTCAAATGCCAATGCAAACAATCATTTATCAAATGAAAATTCTCTATTATGTCTTTTTCAATACTTCAAAAAGCTCAATAATTTGATTTTTTTTTTATTGTCTTCTAAAAACAAAAACAAGTTTTTTGAAAGAAAAACCTTGTGTTCACTTTCCAAAAAGGACGACCCTCACTATGCCAATGACAGCACAGAAAATCAAATCAATGAACAAGCAAATAACCCAATTCACTCTTTCAATGAAAGCAAAAATAAAGAGCAAACCAATTTTAGTATTTTCAAATGCAAAAGAAAATGATCTTTCAAACCAAAAGCAAATGATAAAACCAAGCAAACTTAACTTTCAACCAATCACTGGATCTTAACTAATCCAACTCACTCAGATTCTGAAGTCAGAAAGAATGGTTTTGCCAAGAAGAGTCAAGAAACGAAAGTCAAGCCATAAATGACAAGAAAAGCCTTGAAACCCTATAACGGTTCATACATACAAACAAAGGTAAGAAATACATCAATCAATGGTCCATGAAACTCATAAAAGGTAATTCAACTGATCTGGGCAGTTAGAAAGACCAAAACTCAATTTCAAAATTTTTGAAAAATCATGTTCGCAGGCAAGCAATATTACACAGTGTGAGAATCACTGATTCTCGCAGGTGACCCTTGAGCAAGGTGCGAGAACCTCGCACTGAAACCTATGAGCAGGATGCGAACCTTACCAATTCTCGCAGGCTGCAATGAAGTGCAGTGCGAGAATTCCTGAACATATCCAAAAATTTGAAAAATGAAGTAAAATTCAAAAAAGATTCTAGACTCAGAGGGTCTATCAAGCTATCTTGAATACTCAAAGACTGATAGGACAGGAAAGAAAATGAAACCAGAGAAAATGGCCACAGAAAAATATCAAAAACCACAAAGAAAATGGGATTGATCCCCAGTGGAGTCGCCAATTTTGTTATTGGATAAATCCATAAGTGCGGACACAAACCGATCTCCCTAGATCCACCTGGATCTAGAACAAAGCAAGATAGAATAATAATCTTTCCCTAGATTTTGACTATTGAATGTACTAGAAGGCAAGAACAAAGAACATACCTTATGATCGCTTCCTATGGTCTTCGTTGCTCCTGCTTCACTCCAATGCTCTTGTGTAGTCAAGACCAAGACAACACAAACCAACCAAAGTGAAGAAAGCACAATCTATTCAGCAGTCCATCTATGTATATGATCAAGGAGTTATACAATAAAGTGGAAATAGCTTTATGGGAAAGGGACATATTACTGTATCATATTGATAGAAAGTAAAGATTACAACCTGAGCCTTGATGTTGCAAACTTTCTTTCGATGGCTCTTGACTTTGACACACACACTTGCTCACTTGTATGAAGAAGATCAACCACCTTTGATAAATTTGCTGGAGTTCTTAGCTGTTGTAGCATTAGTCCTTCACACAATCCTTTTCACTAATTCTCCAATGAATCTCTTGCTTGTTTGCTTCTAACTTTTTCCATGAGAATTCCCTCAATATATAGGAGAGAATGGATTAGTTACTTGGATAAGAATGATCCCAAAATATCAGGGAATCCAGTACTTAGGTAAACATTCGAATTCCATCTCATCCTTCTAGAAGATTCCCTTCTAGAAGCTTCGAGAATTCATCTTTTTCCCTTCTTTAGAAAGAGTTCACACCCTAGCAATACAACACAGTGTGAACTTCTCGTACCCTAGCTTAAGGCAGCCTGCGAGAATCATGCATTCTCGCAGGCAAATATACTATCAGCCTGCGAACAATCCTCAAAAATGTGATTTCTGGAAAGAGATGAAGGTAACTTTTCGCAGGAAAAAGTTCTAATGAAGAACCTGAAATACACCATCATTAATACATCATCATGATGAACAAAATTGTGGGTAACACCGTCACATCTCTTATCAGAGATAAGCTGCCACCATTCTAGCGAGTCTTTCACTCTGTATTTTTACAGTCTCTGTACATTTCTTTCATTAATAGAAATCATGTATTATTGTATATCTGTGTTTATGGTTGCATCTCTAATACATTTCTGTGAAATTATTGAATATCTGTGATATCTCAGTGCATTTCTTTATTATATCTCTGCTCTCATTTCGTGCCGAAAATAATCCGGATCAATGTTGCAAACCCAAGTTTATATAACTAAGTTATTTTACTACAGTGATAAAACAAACCTATTACAAAATGGTATTAAACCTACTTCAGTTAACCTACTAAGAAAATAATTCAATATACTTCATTTAACCTATTGTAAAGTTGAACCAAAGAACTAGAAAACATAGCTATTTCTACTTGAAGTGGCTTGCTGCAAAGTTTAAGCGAATAGAGTTAGTAGTACATCCTCGTCAATGACATAAAACCATGAAGTTTACTTTAAATGACATGATGTAATTTTCTACTAGTAATGAAGAATATTTGCAGTAAATGATGCATGACATAAAATGGAAACAACATGGATTAAAGATAGTTGAAATAAAACTAATGTAACATGACACATAGATTCCTTGTTCATCATTGAGTGGGCCCTCCCCAAGCCTTTTACAAGGAACCTAGAAAGGCTACCAAAACCAATAAATTTGGAAGTAAATTTTCTTCTTTAGAATATTAATCCCTAACAACAATACATCCTCCATAAGTTTGAAATCCTTAGCTCTATAAGAGTTCATAATTCTAAAAGAATAAATGAGACTAGCTAAGGCTAATCCCTAGCTCCTATTTATGCAAAAAATATGACATCAATCAACACTTCATCAATCCTTGATTGAAGGGATCATGTCCTTAGGATCCCTATAATTAGGGGCCTATGTTTTAGGGACCAAATCCCCTTCTAGATTAACCCTTCTCAGCCAACATTTCAAGTGGATATGATGCTAGATTTGGTGCCTTAGGTGATTGAAGGCCTGGCTGGCCTTGGAGGCTGTTAAGGGAACACATACCCCCTTTTATCTGATGTAGATATTGGTTAATGAACTACTTGAACTTCGACTTGCTAGATACATAGGCTAGTACATCCTTAGGTATGCATGAAATCATCAAAACCATAACTAAAATAGGATACATCACACACTCAATCATCCAAATCATTTCATTAACAAAAAATTTCACAAATCCTAATATAATTATATTAGTCATGGCCAAGAGAGGTCTCATGGAGTAAAAAGGTGGTCATTATATCTAAGAAATGGACCTCATAATAAAACAATTAGGAGTCTCATCATCACACTCCAACTTACGATTTTGTACACCCTTGTGAAAATAAAAATGATGATGTAGTTGTTGTTTCCTCTCTTTTTTAATTATTTTTGTTGATCTCCACATGCATGCCTCAATTCATAAGTCACATATTGGGTAATGAAACGCTTTCCATGATATCTAACATCTCTCTCTACCTTCTTCTACTCATCCCTCTCCTTATCCTCATCCCTCTACAATTGACAGTTTTTTTTTAAATACCTACAGGACGTCGATGTTGCATCATTTGGTAACGTTGGTCCCAGAGAGAACACATCAAAGATGAATAACGGACCATTGGTGGATCAACATTACCATACATTAATGTTACGATGTATGGTAACATCACTCCCATAGAAAACATGTCGGAGATGAATAAATGACCATCGATGGAGTGACGTTATATTACATCGATCTTACGATGTATGGTAACATTGCTCCAATAGCACACATATAGTAGATACCAATGAAATGGGACATCAAAATTCCAATGTATATGACATCATTGTAGTGACCTCTATATGGGGTTTGGATAGTCAAATCCAATATGACATGTGTCCGCATGAAACGTCACAGTAGAGATAATAAATATGGCATTGGAAAAATGATGTCATGTGAAACGACGTTTGAGGGGGTCCGTTGTTTCTCATTCTCCCGACAATATAAAGTGGAAATTGCGTCAAACACTCCATTGGAATTTGACCCAAATGTACTAGTGTACCCACAAATTACCTCTTCCTTTCCTTTCTCAACAAGGTTGTGTGGGTCTGAATCCCCAGCTCGTGGTCAAGTTTGGAGTCTTAAAAAAGGGTACTCTATGCCATCTCCTCATTAAATCTTGAGGAGGACTCTCCCAACTACCACGCTGATTGGTAATTCATTACCTTGGTTAGAGAACTATTCTGAGTCATTAATTACAGTAGGGTACTAGTTTGGTGGGGTTCATCTCAACCATTCTTGGTTCCCCTCACCATCTCTCTCATAAAATCCATGGTCTATCCTGGCAACCCCCACCTTTCAACAGTTATGCAACACTTATCCATCTCCTATTAATATCAGAAAAATACATGCATTGACCTTTTTATACGAAGGTTCATCAAATCATTCATTCACACATCTCCAATCTGCCATAGTCTCTTGGCCAGTTATAGTTATTTTTACAGACTAGGGAATCAGGGTGTTACAATCCCCTCCCCTTAAAGGAACATCATTCTCGATGTTATATCTTCCTATATGCTCTGTATATATAGAAGTAAATAAAAAGGGATATTCATTTCTCATGACATCCTGCATTTCCCTTGTAGCCTCATCTAGGCCAAAGTGTTTCCACTACACTTGACCTATGAAATGTTTTTGTTTTTGAGTAGGGTCTCCTTCTTGTCTATTATGAATTTAGGTTCTGAGAGGAATTCTCCTTCTAGTTCCATCTGAATCAAAGACCAGCCCATAATATGATTAGAATCATGCACATATTTATTTAATAACAAAACATTGAAAACATCATGTGCCTTTACTATGGGAGGGAGTGCTAGCCTATAGGCTATAGGTCCCACTCTATCCAATATTTCAAAGGGTCCGAAATACCAAGGTGTCATCTTGGCACAAGCTCCCATCTTCAAAGGGATTTTCCTAGGTTTAAAACTGAGATACACACGATCCCTTACTTTGAATTCTCTAGGAGTTCTTTCTCTGTTTGCATAACTCTTATGTCTATCCTGGGATATTTTCAGATTTTGTATTATATAAATTACTTATTGTTCGATTTCATTTAACATATTTGGTCCAATTGTGATTTTATCAACTGGGTTATTCCAACTAATTGGAATATTGCATTTCCTTCCATAGAGGGCTTCAAAAGGGCTCATTTTCAACAACTCTTGATAGCCATTTTTGTAGGAATATTATACCAGTGGTAGGTAGTGTTGAAACAGAACTAAAATTTTGTTTCTTGAACAAATTTTGGTATCCTGGAGTCTTTGCATAATTAAATTTTTCCAGGTCTAATGAATTCGAAATACAATTGAGACTTATTCTGGAAAGAGAATGATTGAAAATTAATCTATGAATATGCCAAATACTTTCTCATATAATATTTTGAAAAAACCAATGATAAAATTTTAAGTTTTTCTAAATAAACATCGGGATATCGGAGTTCGCGGTTTGAAAATAACAAAGTTCAATACACTTTAAATCCCGATGTTCCGATTTCCCGATTTCCCGATGTGCTAATCCTATATTAATTCATTATTATCCTAATCTCATTTAAAAATCAGTCTTAACTATTAAGTTAATCGTATCGGGAAATCGCATTTCGCTGATTCGAATGAACAAGTAAACTTTACATCATTCTATCCGATTTCCCGATCCCCGATATAAATCACTCATTAATAAAATCTGATTATAAGCTAATTATAGTTAAACATTATTAAGAGCAGTTAATGATATCGGGAAATCGCCATTCGCGATTCCACAAAGGAAAATTTCACGTCATTACAAATCCCGATCTCCCGATCCCCGATTTCCCAATTTCCGAAAACTCTTAATTAATAAAACCTTGAAAGATAATTCGGATTTATTAAAATAATCAAATGATTAACTGAATTAATATATCGCTTTCTCGGCGATCGGGGTTTTGCAACGTCTCGTTTTCATACCTTCAAATGTCCCGAAACTCCGATGAAAATATTTAATTAAAAAATATAAATG
>JASDQU010206768.1:3961-14146 GCA_032191745.1 Picea mariana
CCCAAAAGAGACAAGTATAAAGTGTACTAAAGTACAAATACCATACATGTTCACACATCTTCAGTAGGGTAAGTCTGATCAATTCCCTCCTGCGGAAAGGATAATTCTCCATGATTAACACTGAAGATGGGAAACAACTGTCCAATGCTGACTGGGACAGCCACTTGGTTTCAGTGGGCAAAGTGCCTATGAGGCATAACAAGTGGTGAATTGACAATGCCTCGTGGATATGGTGCGAAGTTCGAACATCAAGAGGAGTATCTTCAGGAAGGGGAGGTTGAAAATCTGGAATTGTGCCCTTCGGATCTTTGACTGGACCAGATTCCTCCAAGTGAGGTGGCTCATACAAGTTACAATTTCAACTGGCTGACATTCACAGAGTGCTAGACCAGATTCCTCCAAGTGAGGTGGCGCATACAAGTTACAACTTCAACTGGCTGACATTCACAGAGTGCTAGACCAGATTCCTTCAAGTGGGGTGGCTCATACAACTTCAATTGGTTGACATTCACAGAGTGCACTCCCAAAACAAACCACTTTCAGGAGCATTCTTGGAAGCACACTCCCTCCCAATAAAAACAATCCTTGGTCTATTTTGCACTCCCACTCCACACTTTGCTCGCAAAACGATCCCTACAAGGTCTATAGTCACTGTTATCCACCAGGTTGCACCCAGATGGACTTGTAGATGAGCCGCCAAAGATTGAACAACTATTTGTTCAATATTCAGAGTTCAGAAGTCCAGCCGGCCATTATGGCCTTTTTTCAACTTTTATCACATTTCCGTACCATGCGGGGAATTGTAATAAAATGACTTCAGCATGTGATTTTGTGTAACATGCTTAGCCACCTAAGACTTACACACTAGTACATTACTCTGGAGTGTTTTTTTTACTTGTTAATTATATTTTGTTGTTCCAAGCGATTTATAATTTCCGAGTTTTTGCACTCAATATCCTCCAAAGCTAGAGTAATTTTACTAGTTGATATGACTTAGGGTGTTGTTAAGTCTAGAGTCCTATGTATATAACCATGCTAAGCATTATCATAGAGTGTTATGGAAATGTGCAAGTCCCCCATAGGTTTTTTTTCAAGTTTTATGTCAATAAAAAAATTCCTGTAAAACGGAATATTTTTATTGTAATTGAGTCATGTATAAAAAAGATGGTACTAGGAGGCATTATATGCCTTAGGGGTATTCATTTTTGGACTAAGAATACCCACTTTACCTATGTATCCAGTTTGTGAGTGAAATTCATGATTTTTATATCACTTAAAATTAATTTTACTCACAAAAAGGGTCATAAAAGACAGATAAAAGGAAAAATCAGCAATCCTTAAATCAAGGAAACATGTCTGGGACATGTTTTCCTTGTCTCTATAGTCTATATAGTCTACTCAAGTGGTGGCAAGTTGTCTCAAGTGGAAAGCGACTTAATTGGAAGAGAGTTGTCATGAGTTGGACATCCAAGAAGGAAAGACGCACTTTCTTATTTGGTCACGCTTTTTCTCTTTGGAAACATCTTCCTCATCCTTGAGTTTAGTCGCCCTTCTAAATGGGAAACTTTTCCTTTCGTGTTTGGAAGGTAACATCTCTCCCATGTTTAGAAACATCACGCTTTCATGCTTAAGATGACTCGCCCTTGTGATGGGGAAACATCACGCTTTTGCTTGAGTTAACTTACCCTCTTTCTTGGGAAGATCCACGCCCTCTCAAGCTATATAAGAAGGTCGACCCCTCCTCTCAAACTAGTTGGAGCTTGGTAAATCGATGATTGTATTGTAGTATGCTATTGTAACACTTTTCTCAAAGATTGAATAAATAAGACTTTGGAGGTCATTTGTGGGTGGTCTCATTGTGTGGATGCTCTTGTTAATGGCGTATATGGTATTTGAGGTAACCTTAGATTAGCCTCTTTTGTCATTAATATTCATTGAGCATATCTCTTGGAAGTAAGAATTATCTAAACTTGTTTGTTTTTATAGTTTCTTATTTCCTTTATATTTGAGAAACAAGAGTGCATGTCTATTTGACATATACATGCTTTCTAAATTTCAAGTGTAGGGAATTGTATGCTTAATGCTTTGTTTGGCAAGAGTTATTTAGCTTACAGGTTCTCAAGCTTGAAGGAGTGAAGACTTGCAGTTCAATGCTTCATTCTTCTTCAAGATTTCTTTTGTGGAACAAGAGCCCCTCATCCATCTCTCGAAGGACCCCATAGCCTAAGATTCAAGTCTTGAAGAAAAAACTTTTCCTCTCTCTTTCTCAGCCTTATTAAATCATACTTCCTTTGGTTACTTTCTTCATGCTTTATTAGATCTAGATTTGATTTAAAAGTTAGATCTAGTTTCTTTTATTGCATGAGTTAACTTAGATCTAGATTCAGAAATTTTATATCTCAAAGAGTAGTTCTAAGTAAAGAACTTCACCTACTTTTTTGCAAGTTTTTCATATAAAATCTTTAGGCAAAAAGTAAAGTGTTTAAAGTATCTAGATCAAGCTACTTAATAGCTTTTATTTGCTGTTTTATAACTGCACAATAAAAATACCTAAAGATACCTTTTTCTAGCTTCTTAAGTTGTCTAAAATTCCAAAAGATCTCTCTTTTTACACTTGGAAAATTTGCAGAAAATTTTTAGCTTAAATTTTCAAATTTTTAGACACTTCTTTAAAGTGTTTTTTAGATGAATTTGAGCTAATTCTTTGCTGGTTTTTAGCAGGTCTGCAGATTAACAAGGGGATATACTGCCCACACTTTGAGGATTTGGAGCTTCCAGGACCCCAAGAAGTACCTTGTACCATTGAAAACCATTGTAAAGGCGTAAAAACCTCTTTGATCCGTTTCTATAAGGATCCCAAAGTCTCCATGAGAGACCATTCTAACTGATTAATAAAATAAGTGGACCAAGGAGGGCCTCATTTTCCTTTTCCCCTTAAGGGGGATTGGTGTTGTGGTGTGGCTTTCGGTGTGGTTTCCTTTCTTTGGTTTTAAAGCTCTATATTTTCACACCTAAAAGATAAGCTAAAAATAATCACAACCTTAACTTGGTTGCTTTTTTTTTTCATTTTGAAAGTAATCTCTTAATTGCTAGCTTAGATTTATCTTTTGCAAAGTTTTCCTTTTGTTGGCAAAATAAACACGTCCCCTCAACTCCTCTGAAAAGTGGCTGGTCAGTGTGGACAGTAGTTTAATTAGGAAACATTTACATTTCTGCAATTTACTTTTAGTATTTTATTTTTCTTTTAAAATAAACGTTTCCCCTCAGCTCCTAGTGTATGCTCTGAACCTTTGCGATCTTAGCTCAATCTGGGGAACTCATCAGAACTGGGTTGGTCAATGTGGAGTAGTTTTAATAGGGAAATCTTGAAAGAGAATTATTGCTTGGTTTAGAGAACTGCCTAGAGGGAGTGTGTGAAGTTTCACTGAATACTTTGGGCTTGTTCCCCTCAATGTTGGACCTCCGGCACCTCTAGTGAGCTTGTTGGTGAGACCATTGGGTTTCGGCAAGTTTTTAGCAAATCTCAAGGATGAAGGGAAAATCTCTTGAGAGGCCAAATCTAGTTTAGAGTTATTTTCTTGCAACAATTTGTCTCTCACAAAGCAATAATTTAATCTCATTAATCTACTCTAAAATCGATCTTAAAGACATCTCCTATAATACCGGATCCGCGGGGGGAAGATGAAGGAAATGCGGATCCCCAGATCTAGATCCGCTAGGGAGACGATTCCAGAAAATCAGGAAACACAACCGTGGATTGGAGGCATTTCACCCAGCGTAACTCGCGGTTTTGGAGGCGGATTCGGCGATTTTTATCCCTGAAATTCGAAATTCATCGAATGTGAAGGCAATTTGAATAAATTTGCCTCAGATTTGGCGAATCTCATGTTGAACCCGACCTAGAGCTCGAATTGGAACTTCAAGTCAAATAAATTCACTGAAAAATCGAGGGTTTGTTCAAATTCGGCCACGATATTCGACAGGAGAAAAAAATTAAACTCTAGCCGCCGACTCTGCGTGGTTTTCAGGCATCGTGGTTCCTCCGCGCAACTGGATACTCCTCCGTTGGAGGTATTTGCCTCCGCGAAGGGGCATATTCCTCCGCCCAACTTATTTCCCATTGCTAATTACTATATTAACTAAAGTGAAAAAATAATTATACAAGAAAAGAACGGGAGCATGATGATTATTACTTTTTTGTTTATTCAAAGCACCTGACTTATTTCCCATTGCCAGTTACTATATTAACTAAAGTGAAAAAATAATTATACATGAAAAGAACGAGAGCATGATGATTATTACTTTTTTATTTATTCAAAGCAATGCCAAGTTAACACAAAATTAAAATTATTACAGTTCTAGGAAGGCCACAATATTAGTTGGTAACTTGGTACTCCCTTATATTTATATTATTACTTATAATTATTATTTTATTACTTACTAATCTTTTATATTTATACTATTGCTTAATTATTATTTTTATTACTTGGTACTTTATTACTTAATTATATACAGCTTAAGTGGATCTAATAGTGAAGAACATGTGTTTCCTCCTAAGAGGTCACAAGTTCAAAGGGGGTTAGGGTATGTATACCTCTGTAGACTTTACCTCGAATATATATTTTTTAAATTAAAAAAATATTATTATATTTTTGTACTTGACRTGTCCTCGTTGTATCCGGATCTTGGCTTTTCAAAACTCTAACGGATCYGTATCCGGATCCTAGTAACATAGGACATCTCCACAAACGAAATTTACACTTTCAGCAGCATACGATCTCATAWTTGGCACTAGTCTTAGTTACATATATCAAGAAGCCATTTGCTTTAAGTTTATATTTATTTCAAAGCTTTTCATTATTTTCAAAGTATCTAATCTGCTTATGGTTGTTTACTTGCAAAGAGCATGTATCCTTTGATCTTATGATTATGCAAGCATTTCTTTAATTGAATATTTTTTTCCATAAGCTCTCACTTTGTGAATGAATGAATGTTATATGTTGCTAGTATAGATTTGCTTTTGTGATATTTGTCTTTAAAGCAATAAACTACTAGACTTTTTTCTTGTACTTAGATTAGTTCAAGCCTTAGTATTTTTTCTTTAGGGACTACCCCCCTTGGCTTCGCTAGGAGTTGGCCTAGATGGAGGAGTCGAGGATCAGGTGACAGCACCTTGACTCGAGACTTGCCCCCAAGGACACACCAATTGGATTGAAGATTTCATCCACGTCACCCAGGTGTGTATAAAGGCGGCAACAGTCACTCTCACTATAAATTTTCTATAATCCACTACAAAGGATAACTAACCCAAAGATGGACTAGCTCATGCATGCAGGGTTTATTTTTGAGCAAAAAAGGTTATTTGCAAGCAAAGCTGTAGAACATAACCAAATGTGAGAAAAGTACAGCGTGATTTGATGTTGCATGACATTTAAGGTAATGGGACATGTTGATTTGACAAGCTATATAGCTATGAGATATGAGTGATCATGGCTCTTAGTACAAATCTATTTCAATCTGAGGAAAGTCTACAAGGGGCTAACCTTGGGCAAGGCCCATATGTTTCTACTTAGTTTCCTACACATCTTGGTTACTATCAAATGAAATCTGCATATTTTAAGTTGTACAATGAGTTTGTTGTGTGATGTGTTTTGTTATGTCTAAAATATGTATTGAAGAGATCARATGCTTGTAACAGCCGTTGAAAGAAGAAAACAGAAATTCATAACCTACTATCTCCATATGCTTTTAGATTAATCATTGACAGAGAGAGTTTTAAGTAGACCAAATATGCTCCCCATGAAGAATCAACATTTATTGAATGTACCCATTTGTCATAAAAATAGACATGCAAATTTATTATCATCTTGCTCTATAGAATCTAGACCAGCAAGAGTAAGATCAATTGGCAAGTTCCCGTTGCAAATAAGCAATTAAATGGTGTTGAAAGGCCTAGAAAACGGTTTTTACTATGGTTGGGTGGGAGCTGCCACGATTGGTGTTCCAATGAAATAACAAATGACATGGCGATAGCTTTAAGTTAAATAAGCTAACTATTCATGGGGTTCTACCAAACAGTTGCAGTGTTCAGCAATAAATATGCTTTCATAGGTTGTGAACACTTCTTCTGTAGAGAGGTGTTCAAGCACCCACTATCTACTTCATAGTCAACTTCCTATGTTCCGGTTTAAAACTTTGTAAATTTGTAACTGCTAGATGGTTGATCTTATCTACGTGGTGTGTATTAAATGGTTGATGCTCAAATTATTAACCTATTATATATGGCATTTCTAACTTCATAATAATGTAGTATTCATCTCAAAGTAGGACAAATGTGTATGTTTTCATATTTTACGCAACTTATTTGGCATTGTGCATGTTTTTTAGAAAAAGTATGGAATCRAATAAATAAAAAATATACTATAGACAAAACACTTCGCTTCTAAGGCCTTTTSGAAACGGCACTCCAAGCACTCCCACTCCGCACTCCGGCAACACTAGTTAGGAGAACAATAAAAAGGAAACCGTATGCCTTTGGTGACATCCAAACCACCCATCCCCTGTTGAAATTGTAGCAAGGAAGGTCTTCCATCATCATTAGAGCGTCCTAGGATGATGGAGGACAATGAAACTTAGGYTGAGTGGATTAATTAAATGATTTCTTAAGTCTAACTCAGGAAAAGAACTATTGATGTGTTATAATCTTCAGTTGACTTTATTGGGTGCCTTTTCTAAGGTTAAAGCGAAAAATAATTTAAGTTGTGGGCTTTTAATCTTGACCATTGATCTCATCTTGATGGAGAGAGCAAATCTCATCCCTCCATCACTTTGGAGATTAGGGTTTCACTCACTCAACTAAGTATATTAGCAAATCGACTTAGTTGGGGGGCGCACTTGAGCAAGAGGATTCAATTTCTAAGAAGGCGCACTTGGGCACAGTTGCAGGTTTGCTGGGAGAGTTTTTGCAGGGGGACAGAGAAGACATTAACAGGTGAATCTACTCATTTCTTCACCAAATCGCAGAGGCATTCTTCAGATCTAATAAGGCCAACTTAGAGTGACGCAAGAGGGTCGTACGAATACGCAGAGGCTCACCATTTATGCTTTTGTTTTGTTCTGGGAGGCTAATTGAAGGGTTTTAGGGAGGCCGTATGATTCTGTTGAGGAGGGTTTGCTGAGATTGATCAGCTATTGGCTGAGGCCGATTTGCCATTGTAAGAGATCTCTGTATTTTCCTGCATATTAATAAAATACACAAATCTGTTGCACCGGTTTTCCCATCTTGGGTTTTTCTGAGGACGATTGTCCAAAACAAGTGTGTACAATTGATTGGGATTGTTGTTATTCTTTACTGTTTAATTCCTGGTTATTATTTATGTTGTGCATATTATTTCTGTGAAGAGAAAACCTAGAAAAATCAGTTATTTAATTGAAAAGTGAACTAGGTTTTAGAAATTTCACATGGTATCAAAGTAGGACAGCAAAAGGAGACAGCATCTTATCAGATTTGAAGTAAATCATACAGATCTAAGCACAGATCTAGGAAGCCGTAAGATTTCTGCAACAAGGGTTTGGACCTTAAGGGTTTGAACGAAATGGCCATGATTTTGAGGGTGGAAGACAGGTTACAAGGGGCTCAGAATTACCCCACCTGGAAAGAAAGGATGACAATGATATTGGAAGTCAATGATGTGTCAGAGCATGTCAGTGACAAGGCAACAACTCCCACAGGTGTAGCTAAATTGGTCATCTGGAAGAAAGGTGAGGCTAAGGCCAAGAGCCTAATTCTTGATGGGATAAAGGACCATGTGGTCCCACATCTCTCAGGAAAACTGAGGTAAAAGACATGTGGAAATCCCTAAGTGACCTCTACCAAAACAAAAATGAGAACAAAGTGATGGCTCTGCGCAAGCAACTGCATGGAACCAAGATGGCCAAAGGTGAGGATGTAATACCTTATCTTACAAGAATAACACAAATTAGAGATGAACTTGCAGCAGTGGGAGAAAAGTCTGAAGATCCCGAGCTAGTGCGTATTGCACTAGATGAATTTACTAAGTCATGGGACGTTTTTGTCCGTGGTGTGGTAGCTCGGGAGAAGCTCCCTGATTGGCAGCGACTGTGGGATGATTTTGTGCAGGAAGAGATTAGAATTGGTCAAGCAGGACCATCATCTTCAACTCATGCAGAGGAGGAAGAAAGTTTGGCCCTTGCAGGAAAAACAAAGGGCAAGAAGAAGAGGAAAGGTGGAAAGAAAAACATTGACTTCTCAAAAGTCAAGTGTTTCTAGTGTCACAAGATGGGCACTTTGCATCACAGCGTCCAGAGAGAAAGAAGAAGCCACAAATGGCAGCTTCAACAGCAGTGGATGAGTCTGCCAAGTCATTTGAGGAGGATTTTTGCTTCATAGCCTGTATGTCTAGTACAGTTGTTTCAGACATGTGGTTTGTAGACAGTGGTGCATCTTGTCATATGACAGGATGCAAAGAGTGGTTTACTAGGCTACAAGAGGGAGGCGTAAATCTAGTCATTGAGTTAGGGGATGACATGTGCTATAAGGCGCAAGGAGTTGGCACAATCTCATTTCAGAGGGAGTCCGGAAAACCGCTATGTTTCAATGATGTGTTATATGTTCCAGGGTTGACCAAGAACCTCATCTCAGTCTCTACTCTTAAGGATAAGGGATATGAGGTCACTTTCCATAAAGGAAAGGTGTTCATCAGACCGGGTGGGTCAGGTGAGAAGATGGACAAGATGATTGAGGTTTGAGAGGAGAAGGTCTACAAGTTACAAGTTCAGCCAGGGAGAGCATTAGCAAGTTTCACCACAGATATCGATGAGTTGTGGCACAGGAGGATGACACATATTCATTTTGGTGCTTTGGGGCATTTGAGGGAGGCAGTCACTGGATTGCCTAAGATTACAGTTGAGAGGCATGACCCTTGCAAGGGTTGTGCATTGGGCAAGTATGCCCGAAAACCCTTTCCATCTAGCGAGCACAAGTCCAGGGGAGTACTGGATCTAATACACTCAGACGTATGTGGGTCGATGAGTGTGGAGTCAGTGAGTGGCTCCAGATACTTTGTCTTGTTTATTGATGACTACTCCAAGAAGACCTGGATTTACTTTCTAAAGACCAAGGATGAGGTCTTTGGGAGGTTTCAGGAGTTTAGAGCTCTAGTGGAAAACCAGACTGAGAGGAGGATTCGGGTCTTAAGATTGGATAATGGGGGAGAATACACCTCCAAGGAATTTGAGGATTATTGGACAACAACAGGGATTAAGAAGGAACTCACAGTTCCTTACAATCCTCAACAGAATGGAGTGGCCGAGAGAAAGAATAGGACTGTGGTTGGAGCAGCACGAGCGATGATTCATGATCAAGGTTTGCCATTGTTCTTATGGACAAAAGCAAGCAGTGTTGTAGTATATTTGTAGAATAGGAGTCCCAACACAGTTTTGGGGAAGCGAACGCCTGAGGAGACATTTTCAGGTACTAGGCCAGATGTGAGTCATATTCGCATCTGAGGCAGTGCATGTTACTATCATGTTCCTTCAAAGAAGAGGACAAAGCTGGACCCTACATCAGTTAAGGAGTTACTTGTTGGTTACAATGAGGCTTCCAAAGCCTACGGGATCTATGTACCTGCATGCAAGAAGGTTATTATGTGCAGAGATGTGCAGTTCGAGGAGGAACGTGCATTGAGGCGATCGAAGGATTTGCCAGCAAGTGTAGAGAACTTGTAGGGACAGAGCACAGGAGTCCAGGAGCAGGAGGCACAAAGTCAGAAGACAAGTTCACAGGAGCAGACACAAGATACAAGTGTTCAGAGGGAGACCATTGGACAGGATCATCAAAAGCGAGTTGATGATGAGGAGGAGAAGCATGATGCAGTTCCCCCAATCTAGATTACTAGGCCACGGCCTAAGTGGTACAAGTCTATAGTCAATGATTCTAGGTTGACAGGGCTTCCAGAGAGGGACTTCAGATGCAGCAAACCACCAGAGAGACTTGGATATATGGCATTGATGACTAAGCTCATTGATGTTGAGCATTTCAGTTATGAGAGTGTTGCACGACATAAGGTGTGGCAGGAGGCCATGATGGAGGAATATGCCTCCATTATGAAAAATGATGTATGGGAGGTAGTTCTAAGGCCAGAGGATAACAAGGTGGTAAGATCC
>JASDQU010206769.1:0-26781 GCA_032191745.1 Picea mariana
AGTCCGACGGAAAATAGGTTTATCTACAGAGGGCTTCAGGAAATCTAGGCTGATCCGTACACAGGTGCTGTTTGATGCGCTACCACTCGAAGGGGTACCAACAGGGGTTACAAGGGTGGCCAACAGATGTGCGCTTAAGAACCACTTGTATTTCCTGTGTGTATGAATCCCTCAACCGCGGGTTTATGCGTGTAAAGACAGATCTTTGTGGCTTAAAGACGCCGGAATACGTCTCTACCCTGAAAAAAAAAATACCCACAATTTCTGCCAAGGAAAGTGCTCTGATACCAATTGCAAGATACCAGATATATAAAATACGCAGAACAGAAATGAAATGTTAGAAATGATAGAATAACAGTAAAATATCCAGCATAATCTTCACAATACACAGAAATGATATACGAAATAACAACAAAATAACACTTTGATTCAGATTGCAATGTTCACAGGCCTCTTTGAGGGGGCAACCTCCAGTCGAGCAGTGCTCTGTTACAATAATCTCCAAGCTAGGGTTTTCATACCCTCGACCCTTATTTATACTAAATATGTCTATTAAGAGAAGCATCTAGAGGAAGATCTTTCTAGAAGCGGAAGCTTCTATTAGGTCTTCTTACATCCGCCTTATTCTATTTTATTGAAAGGTCTTATTAATATTGACCTTTATTACATCCGAATACATTGATCTACCTATGTGCAGGTTAGGACCTTAACAAGGCCCCCCCCTCCGCCCAACGATTTGACTAGTAAATTCTACGAAGGTATACATACCCTATATATATATAAGATAAAGGGTACAATTGTAATGAAAGGGTGTAATGAAGGGTTCTAGCTGACATACAAATCTAACACTAGAATTGTAATAATTCAATATATAGGGATTAATATGGGGTTTTATACATAACATGGGGATTTATATGGGGCTACATGATCATTTGTGCTACAATAGATAAGAGAGACAACGTTCTCATGAACCAATTTTCTCAAATAGTGAACATGGAGCGCAACATGCTTCATCTTATTGTGTGCAACAAGGTTATCAATAACTTGAATGACACTTTGATACAATATATTCTAGTCGAGGTTTTGTTGACGGGTGAAAATGACCGCTCGTCAACGGGAGGAGTGAATCTGGTCCGGGGTTGTCTACTTAACCCAAGCCGTTTGGATTAATCCACTCCGATGGGTTTAGCGGCTCCGTTGGCCGATTTAAGTCCTAAGAAAGTGAAAAACAAAACTAAAGAAACTAACTTAATGAAAAACACTTGCTGAAAACTATATAGAAATCTACAATATACTTACAATTCACTAACTAATATTTATAAAATAGCTCTACAATATATCTATATGATTATATCTCTAATATATGTATAATATTTATAGAATGCAAATTTTAATCTAAACCTGTGAAAATCAAATATGGATTGATTTATGACAGCAAAACTATCATTCAATCTTTTTGATTTTTTATAAAGTTTATAAACAAGAAACGAAATAGCTAACTGTCTAATTTGAAAACAGAGATGAACAATAAACTGTGTTTAGATTACAAGAAATTTCTATATTAATTAAAGTAATAAAATAAAACAAGCAAACTAACCTGTAATAGCATCTCCTATTCGTCCTGTGTATAGCATGTAATTTTGTTGTTTGATGAGACCAACCCGCACCAGATATTACCAAAGATTTTCGTAAACGCAAAGCAGTAATGATTGAATGCTAATGACAGAACATGCAAGAGATGTAGCAACAACAATTTTATAATTTGACAAATGGCCACATCGAGATAAATTCTGCTGTGAAAATTTGTGTATAAGTGTTCAATGAAATAAAGAAGATAAATCTTCTAATCCCAAATTTGAACAGAGCAATTACTGTATGTAATATATGGGACATAAAACATGGATGTCATATAAATTTCATCACACCAATCTGCAATAAACCATGATATCTAAAGTAGTCACAATCAAATTGCAAATCGAAATGATTATAACTTGAATAAAAATATGATATATAGAAGCTAAAGTTGTGTAAATATCAACTTCCATTCAAGTCTATCAATCATAAATCCATAGTTTTTTGCCTCCAGGCAGCGATGGTTTTAGTTTACAAATTCAATACATTTATATAGGTTACAGGATCAAAACGTTTCCTATGGATATCATCTAATTTGTTCCAAAAATTGTGGGGGATGCAACCTCCGAGATTCTATTCAATATCAAAACTAACAGCCTATTCTAAAGCAACATAAAAATAACATGCTGAGAGATGCCACTAGTGGTTCAAATCTCTTGTAGAAATCATATGTTCCTGAAAACACATAGGAATAAAATATTTTAGATGCATTTTTAGTTATTCAAACAAATAATTCAAATTCTTGTAACTAGCTACAGAATCTCACGATTCTGTAGCTAGTTATAATTATAACTAGAATCGTGTTTTATTGAATCAATCAAAACAGACTAGAGGTAATTTGTGCAAATAAATCATGTATTCTAATTTAAAAAAGACAAAATCATCCTAAACTTATTTAAAAAAAACATACCTCAGATTAAGGGATTTGACTTAATCAAGCAATCTTTGAATTCACAATGACAACCGCTGCTTTCATGTTCTTAAAAAGAACAGACCCTGTGGTTTTTTGTCATTTATCTTTGGTTTGAGCTATGGTTTGAAGTTTGTTATTCTTTTCTTTAGCAAATTCATCTGGTCTTCCAAAGATTTGATTCGAGACTGAAGTAAAGGCACGTCTCTGAAATACCTATCGATCCATGCTTGACATTCGTTACAATGCGGCTGAATAGACTGTGTATTAGCAGTGATGGTATTAACAGGTGGGGAATTTTCCATTTGACCTGTAGGTTCACTATTGAGTTTGATTCCAGGGAAATCGGGGTTGTCTTTAAGACACGGTGGAAGATTTGTAACATAATCATAGGGTTCACCAGAGCAAAGTCCATACGAATATGTATATTCTTCGGTTAGAAACCTTTCAATTTCTGAATTGGAATCCTCGCTTAACATAATTACGTTTTGGTCTGCATAGGGCTTAGGTTTATTTCGAGCACATCATGAAACCCAACGCGTGGTCTTTTTACCTTTATAATTAATATCAATATTACCTTTACACTTTTTCTTTGCATATTTTTTAACAAACTTAACACCACCTTTGAGATACAAATTTGGTTGAGTATCGGGTTGGGTAGTGTTCGGGTAGGTAGAAGGTTCCACATTAGAAATAGGATCACAGGGCAAGAGTGAAGGAGGAGGGATGGTAGGCTCGACGAGGGTTTCGGTGACAACAGATTTGTCAACTTGTCCTATTTCATTGCTAGAAAAATCATATCTTAACAGGAAGGCATCCCAACAATCACCGTTTGATTTCAACTGATGAACAATAATAATCTTGATTAGACAATGGTGGAACAGGATAGAATAAGATTTCTACCTTTTGAAATGCTTTGCCATTTTGTACAGACTACGAAGGAGAAAATAGGGCATGTTTAAGGAAAAATCGATAAAACTCATGAGCAACCGCAAGTGATATAAGAAAACCAAACCATATCAAACCTCGTAGGTAACGAACTGTTTGATAATAGCTAACGGATCGTGCCATCTAGGTTTCAGAGCTGATACAGGCATACCTTTGTCGCAGCTGGTAATCTTCCTTGAGGTAAATAACAGTGACCATGGAACTTCTTCAACCTTTGAGTTTTTAAACCACTTTTGTCCCACGGCTAGCAGACTGGTGGCTTGGCTAATGAAAACTTCATTTAACTCAAGCTGGACATCTCCAATTTTAGCTCTGCAACCATCGAACGTTAGCGCGAATTGCTGAGTGACTGCTAAATTAAAGCTCTCGAACTTTTCAACAAAGACCCACCAGCCATTCCTCTCTAAGTCTTCCCGGGCATTATCAAACGACAAAAATGTCTAGACACCATTGGGCTCAATTCTCACTATAGGGGCCATGGCTAACAACACAGAATCGACAGGGTATTCGGCGATAGGGTTCGAAAGAACAAGCACATAGCCATTGTCCCGAGCTTCCCCAACACAATGCAAAGGCAACTTGAAATGCTAGGAAGGAGCGTTAATGCTATGCGTGCGAGGGCAGTGGTGTAGATCGAGGCCATGCAAAAACATCATATCAGGCTGTACTTGGAAAGACACCTCGGTGTAATGGTACATAAAAAATCATAACAGTTGAAAACCATTATATGCATATCCACAATTTGATCAAAATGTCAATATGTCAAATAAACAATTAAATCTAGATTTTATAAATCAAAACCATATTAACAATAGTCAAATACTAAATGGGTGGTGGTTTAATACATATGTAACCAAGGTGTGTTCGAGATCAAGGGGTGATAACCATGGAAACAACCATGTTCATGATAAAACAAGATAAACCATATGAACATTAACCCTTTGATGAAATCAAACATGAATTCTAGCTGTAGGTTTTCACGCTTGCAGTCGTGAAAACAAAATCGAAAAGCGGGTATGCAGAAAGCGACGGATAATGGCGTCGTTTAATGAGAAATGTTGCGATGAGTAATGAGAATTTAAAAAACCTGTGTAGGCAGCTTGCAAAAAATAGAGATTAATATGGCTGCCAACAATGGCGACACACTGGTAGAAGTAGTTATCTCTGCCAAACGAACAAGTCCAGATTAGGATAATCAGAAAAACTTCAACTCGAAAACAACCAAGAAACTATTTGAACATCATTATCAATCATAAAAAATTCTAGTTTTAGATTGCTTGTTATTTTAAAAGACGAAAACTGATGACAATCTCGACAAAAGAGAGTCATGATGTTAAAGTTAAAACCTTCAATACTGTTGACAGAGCCGCTGCTGCCAGCAGGCGTCCATAGCCTCGACAGGGATGTCAATTAACCCACTCTGATATCTGTGTCCTGCCAAGAAGTTCCAGATCAGAACGAAGGACATTTAAGGTCAAAAGATTCCATATCTGAGGATTTTCGTATACCTGGCATTGCTTCACTGCCAACGGGCCTATTCAGTACCCTGACGAAGTTATCTTGGCATCATGCATGCATTTACCCGCTACCAGCAGACCTGTTCAGTATCCCGACAGGTTTACAAGCACTTGCCATAGCTTTCTGAAGATTTATTTAGTTTTAAAAATATTTAATTGAGCGGGGTGACGCTGAAAATCCTGGTATTTTTGACATATTCTAATAGATTACAGACCTTGAGAGAATTTTTTAATTGTCCTCCATTAAGATATAGAGATAGTTTGTTTATAAACCAACCTTCGAAGGTGGGGAGACATCTCTGAGTTGTTCTCTTAAGGAACAAGGACATCGTAAAAAGAAATTTTTATGGATGATCGTGAAAAACTTTAGTTACAGATTGCAATCAAGAAACACTTTTCAAACAACAAGCTTTCTTTAACATGGCTGCAAACTTCAGAAAAATATCATAATTGATGTTTTAACAACCTTCAGTAGTCATTTCAGAGGAGAAATTTTTCTGTCCCCTTTGTCTGAAACAATTCATGATGCAGGTCTGTGTGTTTCAAAATAAAAACTGGTAAGCATAAGGGAAGAATCAAAGCAAAACAACAAAGAAAAACAAAAAGCAAGCAAAACAAAAATATTTACACAGTGTACACGAGATTGTCATCAGGTGAAATACCTTTTTAGAGCTTGGCCATTCACCAGATAGGTGTCTCGCTGTCCCTCTAGATTTTGTAATCGGAAGGAGCTGGGACCCAATTTCTCAGCAATCAAGAATGGTCCTAGCCACAAGTTTTGAAACTTCATATGCTCTCCTTTTCCCTCATGCGGTTTGTCCCATTTGAGGACAAGATCACCTACCTCAAGATTTCTGTCAGAGGCAGAATTGGAGTCAACCAACTTTTAACCACGAGTTGATGCTGATCCAATTTCTGTTTCGCTTGAGCCCTCACTTCTTCTAATTTTAACAATGTGTTAATTCAATTCTCCAAAGGGGGACAATCCTCTTCTTGTATTTTCTGCGATAGCTGCAGAGAGGGAAGGAGAATATGTGGTGGAAGAATTGCCTCTCTACCGTAAACGAGAAAGAAGGATGAGTTACCCACAATAGTTTTTGGAGTGACTCTATCATCCCAGATTGCGTTTAACAATGCATTATGCCAATTTTTATGGTTTTCAGAGACCGTTCTCTTGATAATTTTGATCAGATTTTTATTAGTTGATTCTGCCAATCCATTGCCTTGAGGTTAGTAGATTATAGAATATTTTGGTTTAATTCCTTTTTATAGAGCGAAATCACTCATCTCAAGAGACCAAAAATAGAAAGCGTTATCAAAAACTAGGCAGTCAGGGATACCTAAACGAGTAATAATATTTGAATTCAAAAAGGCTATTACCTGACTGGTATTTATAGCTTTTAATGGGGAAACTTTGGACCACCTGGTGAAGTAATCCGTGGCTGTTATGATAAACTTATGCTGCTGCGAGGATGGCAGGTTGATTGGGCCTATAATATATAGACCCCACTGTTGAAAAGGAGAGTCTATCGAGACTAGTTGTAAAGGGAAAGCTGGTTTCTGTAACCGTCCAGATGCATTTTGGCAAATTACACACTTGCAACATAAAGCATGAGAATCTTTACAAAGGGTAGGCCAGTAATAGCCTGCTCTTAATACTTTATGGGCAGTGGTGTCTCCATCGAAATGCCCACCAACTTCTCCTGCATGCAATTCTAATAGGACATTTTCTGCTTCATCCTTCTCAAGACAGCGCATTAGTACTCCATCAAAATTTTGTTGAAACAGAATACCATTAATCAATTGAAAGGAAGCAGATTTTAATCTCAGCGCTCTTCTTTTTGTGGGATCCAGGTGACGGGGAGCTGACCCATGTTCAAGACAAAATTTTATATCATCATACCAGGGACTAACAGGGTTTTGTGCACAACAGATTAAATTTTGGTAGTGCTGTCCTGCATTCGACATATCATTTTCCTCTTGCTGTCCTGCAGCTGAGTCAGCGACTAACTTGCATAAACCTTGACCTCTCACTATTTGTGCTGGGGTGATTTCTATGTCATACTCTTGCAAGGAGGTGACCCAATTTGCCCTCTTTTCGCCTAGTACTTTCTGTACTAACAGGTTTATGATTGCTGGGTAAGGGACAATAATTTTCATTCGAGATTTCAGTAGATAAGATCGAAAGTGCGTTACTGCTTTAAAAACAACATAAGCTTGCTGATCTACTGCTGGGTAATTAAGTTCTGCCCCTTTGAAAGCTGAGCTCATAAAGGCAATTGGGACTTCGTTGTTTTCAACGTTCTTTTGAGTTAGAACAACAACGTATGAACGGTCAGAGGCAAACGTGTAGAGGGTAAAGTCTTGGGAAAAGTCGGGGCTCATTAGAGAAGGAGTGTCTATTATGGCCTTTTTTATCAAATCAAAAGCCTAGCTTTCTAAAGGTCCCCAATGGTATTGTACATCCTTTTTTATTAGGTTTTGTAGTGGCCTTACCATTTCTGAAAAGCTGGGGACGAATCTCCTAACAAAATTTATCTGACCTAAGAAAGATTGCATGGACTTTTTTGACGAGGGAGGGGGAAGTTTCGAAATGAATTGAGTTCTTTTGGGGTCGATAATCATCCCTTCGCTTGATACAATGAATTCGAGAAGTTTACCTTGTTCTACTGCGAAGATGGATTTTTTTGGATTTAAAGAAATGCCGTACTTACGACATCGCTGCAGAACGGATTTTAAATGAACTAGATGATCTTATTTATTTTTTGAGAAGACAGTAACGTCATCCAGGTAAACTACAATAGATTGATTGATTAAGCCTCAGAAAGCGATGTCTGTCACTCTCTGGAAAGTGGCACTGGTGTTTATGAGTCCAAAGGGCATCTTTCTATAAGCGTAGGTTCCCCATGGAGTGCGGAAGGTGGTTTTGAGTTGGTCTAGGGGGAACATCAGGACTTGGTTATACCTTGAAAAACCATCTAATAAGGATAATCTTTCAGAACTAGATACCTATTGAAGGATCTGTTCCATGGGAGGGACATGGTAGTTGTCTTTATTAGATGCTCAGTTAAGATTTCGAAAATCGACGCATAGTCGGATTCCACCACTCTTCTTTTTCACAGGGACAAGATTGGAGACCCATTGTGTGTGCCTAATTGGGAAGATTATCTTAGCGTTCAGGAGTTTGTTTAATTCCTTCTTGACCGTTGGTTCGAGTTTTGGGTGCATTTTCCTTAACTTTTGTTGAAAAGGTTGGGTTTGGGGTTTCATGGGAATAACGTGTTGTATGATGTTAGGATCAAAGGTTTTTAAGTCATCGTACGTCCAAGCAAAAACATCTTTGAATTCCTTAAACAACTTAATAAACGCTACTTTTTCTTGCTCAGAACAACCCACCCCTAAATTAATGCACTGTGGGTTGTCGTTAGTTCTCAAGTTTACTTTTTCATGCGTTAAAGAGGAACTATTCGTTTTACAGTTCACTGATCGTCTAAACTTGTCATGAAGATCATAAAATTTTTCTAATCTAGCTACATATTTAGGGATAGAGTTTACCATGCTTAATGAAGATTCTGGAGATCTTGGATCTAGTATTACCGTGAAGTCACGAAGATTTTCGTCATGGGTCCCTTCGTCGATCACCGTGCCCTGGAAGGTTTCTTCCATATGCAAAAAACTGATGATCTGTTGATCGTCATCGAATACTCTCTAGTTTGTAATGTTGTCAGGGACGGATGGTCTGAACAAAAATTTGATGGAGAATGCGTTCGGAGACAAGCCTTCTGCAGGAAAAAGTTTTGAAGCAACGTTAGCTAGCAAATCAGATTCCGAATTATTCAATCTAGGAATAGAATTTATGTTAAATGCGGAAAATTTATTCATCAAATTCCATACCTCAGTTTGATAGCTTTTAAGGTGCGGAGATAAACAGTGGATAGAATTTTTTGCCTGTCTAACCATGGTTTCAGAGTCACCGAAGACAGTCAAATTTTGAATGTTCATATCTAATGCTTTTCTGAGACCTTGCAAGAGTGCCTCATAATCGGCCGTGTTGTTCGTACATTTGAATTCTAACCGACAAGTAATCAGAGTCTTATTATCTGCTGGATCAATGAGTACGCAACTTGCACCAGCTCCTTCCTTGGATTTTGACCCATCAAAATACAGAGACCATATTTGATTTTCGTCGGTTGCATGTATCCACTGAGAAGAAGCTGCTGGCTGCGTACATGTCAAAATTTCAGACCGCTGTTCCGGGTTAGTGATAGTGGCAGTTTCGGCCACGAAATTGTTGAAAAAGGTATCCATCCCCTGTATTTCGGGTGAATTAGCTGAAGGAGTGAATGGTTCATTGGGATCATTAAAATCAGTCACTGTTAACTTCAAATAACGTTCGCGATTTACCTTGATCCTGTTGGGCGCTCCATTCTCGGGCAGCCACAAGTGAGACCAATCCGTCACATAATAGTTGTGTAATTGTTCTGACCAATCTCTGCTTAAAAAAAAACCATAAACTTCTGGGATATCTACAACAATAATATCAATCACTTGATGAACTTTAGGATTAGATGATAACCTGATGAGCACATCTTTCAATTCACCTATTACTTTAACGTTAGTTTGATCAAGCTGAATAATTTTCAAGGTGGATGGTTGAACTTCAGCATTCATTTTTTGACAAACGGACCAAGGCATCACATTAGATGATGCTCCTAAATCTACCATACAGTTATGTACATTTCTGTTGAAAATTTCAAAAGTTAACAGGAAGGGAGGGACATTTCTGCGAGTATTAACAGTAGAAGTCTGCGGTGTTTTAGTCGCAGCCCCTGAAACTAATTTGTCTACGTTTGATACACTTTTTACAGGAAGGTCTCTTTTATATTAGGGCTCATATGTGGTTTTGGTAGAAACCTTTTGAGGTGTTTTGGTGTTTTTTCAACAATTTTATGATTGTTCGGATTTCTGTTCTTACTGTTTTCTGCAATATTCTGCAACATTTTTTGCAATAGAAAAGGAAATTTTAACAATTCAAAAACATAAATGTTAGCCCTAAGCTTCTTTAGATCTTCAATCAGATCATATTCTAAATTTGGGGTTGATGCATTCTGTTTAGTTTCAACAGATTTGGACTGTTTTGGAGGAACAGTAGTTGCAGTTTCAGAAGAAGGCTTGTTTTTTGTTTTACTCCTTGTGTTATAAGGATGCACTGTTTCGAAATTAGCCTGAAAAATGCTATCTGAAAAAAATGTCCAAAAATGTTTGGAGAGGGATCCTCTTCTTCTACGGTCTCTTGTTAAGCTATTTCTTCAGGAATTTCGGGGGGCACTAAATTATCATGAGCCTCTAGAACCGTCTGAATAGCAAATTGTAAGATTTCTAAGTTTAGACCTTGAGAAGTTGGGTTTGGTCAGTTTGTGGGAAAAGGATTCCTAAAAGGGGGTTTATAAGGCCCTTTACTTGAAGAGGCTTCTTCGACTGATCTTTTTAAATCTATGACCTGATTGGATAACTTCTGAACGAATTTCTGCAAGTTTTCTAGATCCGATTTTTCTAATTGGGCTTTGTTTAGAGGAGGTCTTTGAAGGATTTCAATCTTCTTCTTGGAAGATGAACTAGTCTCTGTCTCGTTGCTAGTAGTGTCTTTTAAACTGAGGATGTATTTCTCGATCCGACTGGCCTCTTTGAAAGCTTCTAACAATGTGGCTTTCTTGGATCTCTTTACCCAAATGGCTATGTTTTGATGTAAGGCTTTTGTATAATATGCGATAATAAGATTCTCATCGGGCATCGAATCCGTAGGGATTCTGTTTTTTAATTTCAAGAACCTTTGATTAAAGTATTTGATATTTTCTTTGGGGTTCATTCTTAAGCTAGAAATCTCCATGACTAGAACCTCAGGAGACTTGTCGTCTCCGAACTTCTCGAGGAAACAGGATTCAAATTTCTGCCATGACACGATGGTGTGTGGCTGTTGGAAAAAGTACCATGTAGAGGCATTGCCCTCAAAGGTGTAGGGAAACAATCTATAGACTATGTCTTCGTGCTCAACACTATGGAGTCTAATGGCTAACATAAACTTTTTGATGTGATCTTCAGCTAACTGTTTGGAGTCCGGGTCAAACTTAGGGAGCCATTTATCCGGGTGTTTGGGTAAAGGATGCTGAGGCCCAGGTATGGCTACTGCATCTTGGTTGAGCCAAGGTCTGGCGGGATTGTTTGGGTTTGCAAATTGCCATTGGTGTGGGTGGTGTTGAAGGTTGAGACGAAGAGCTGCCTTTGTCAGATGACTCTCCTCCTAAAGAAGAAGGAGATGAAGGTGGAGGTGATGGTGGAATACCAGATCCTCCTGCTACCGGAGTGAGAATATGACTTGGGTTCGTAGAATTTAAAGTGAGATCAGTACCTCCGAGTTGTTCCCTGATATCAGAGAAATATAATGGTTGGTTCAAAGGTCAACCTGGTTGTCTGATACGGGCTAAGGCACTGTGTGTTCTTATGAGGGATTGACGGACAATTTCTTCAATGTTAGATCTTGTGGGATTTGGTGTTGCTAGTTCAACAGCTGTTTGTGGAATATTGTTAGATGTGGTTGATGTTTGGGAGACAATATTGCCGTCAGAATGACTTCTTGTCACAACAGGTGAGCGGGTGTGTGGGGGAGGAGTCTTGCGACCTCCACATGCCATCAATAGTTTTTAGGCCCTCCTTCTAGCACCATTTGTCAAATTATAAAATTGTTGTTGCTACATATCTTACATGTTCTGTCATTAGAATTCAATCATCACTGCTTTGTGTTTATGAAAAACTTTGGTAATATCTGGTGCGGGTTGGCCTCATCAAACAACAAAATTACATGCTATACACAGGACGAATAGGAGATGCAATTACAGGTTAGTTTGCTTGTTTTATTTTATTACTTTAATTAATATAGAAAGTTCCTGTAATCTAAACACAGTTTATTGTTCATCTCTGTTTTCAAATTAGACAGTTAGCTATTTCGTTTCTTGTTTATAAACTTTATAAAAAATCAAAAAGACTGAATGATAGTTTTGCTGTCATAAATCAACCCATATTTGATTTTCGCAGGTTTAGATTAAAATTTGCATTCTGTGAATATTATACATATATTAGAGATATAATCATATAGATATATTGTAGAGCTATTTTATAAATATTAGTTAGTGAATTGTAAGTATATTGTAGATTTGTATATAGTTTTCAGCAAGTGTTTTTCATTAAGTTAGTTTCTTTAGTTTTGTTTTTCACTTTCTTAGGACTTAAATCGGCCAACGGAGCCGCTAAACTCGTCGGAGTGGATTAATCCAAACGACTTGGGTTAAGTAGACAACCCCGGACCAGATTCACTCCTCCCGTTGACGAGCGGTCATTTTCGCCCGTCAATAGGTTTGTACAAGAAATTTAAGTTCACCCAGAAGTTGGTGAATCCATATTGCCTCTGTACCTACATGAATGGCACCTCAATATTATGCTTGGGTATTCAACAAGGAGACTGACTTCTAATTATTGCATTACCAAACCAACGATCTAGTTTCGAAGAGAAATACATAGACAGAACTGGATATTCAATCATCACTATTTCCTACCCAGTCGGAGTTGGTGAATCCGACCAACGAATCTGAACTTCGACAATATTTGATACGAAAATGAGTGGCACCCTTGAGATAGTGAACAATCCTTTTGAATTATTTCTAGTGGTTTTCTCTGGTGTCTTACATGAAACGATAAACCACACTAACAAGAAGGAAAATATAATTTCAAATGTGAGTAAGATAAATGAGACTGTCGACTAGTTGCTGACAGAGTGTAGCATCGATTGTGGGAGTTTGACAAGTTTTTCTTAGCTTAACTCTAGATTGAAAAGGAGTAGCACAAGGATTACAATCTTCCATATTAAACCATATCAAAATATCCATTACATATTTAGATTGAGAAATAAAAAAACCATCAAACAATGGTAACTTGAAGACCCAAAAAATAATGCAGATTAACAAGATTTATCATGTCAAAGGAGTTAGCAAGTTGTTTCTTCAATATAAGAATGAGATATTTGTTATTGTCAGTTATGAGAAGGTCATCAACATATACAACAATAATCAAAGTGTTTCCATGAGTATGGAGTACATATAAAATGTGATCAGATTCACAATGTTTGAAACCAAGTTGAAGAAAGAAAATGTCAATATTAGCATACCAATCTTTGTGAGATTACTTCAAACCATAAAGAGACTTTTGAAATCGACAAACTAGGTGAGAGTTTGTCACAAAAATAGGAGGTTGTTCCATGAAAATTTCTTTAGATAGATCGCCATGAAAAATGCATTGTTCACATCCATTTGATGGATCTACCATCCAAATAAAGCAATAAGAGAAAGAATTATTCAAATGGAATTCATCTTCGCTATAGGGAGAAAGGTCTCAGTGTAGGTGATGCCTTCTTTTTGAGAAAATACTTTTGTAAAAAGAAAAGATTTATGTCCCTCAACAACACCTTTAGAGGTAAATTTGGTCTTTTAAACTCATCTACACTTCACAATGTTATTCCTTTAAGGTTGAGGAAACAAATTCCAAGTGTGATTCTTTAGCAAAGAATACATTTTTTTCTGCATACCCTGCTCCCATTCAAGTTGTCCTCATGCATCTGAGTAGGTAACAGGGTCAGAGGTTTCAAGAACATGTGTCATCAACACAACAATGACATGCTTCTTCTGACTGTAAGTTTTTTGGCCTGAAGAAACATCACCGACATCAGGACCAACATCTTCAAAAGTCTTGGCAGCCCATCAGGGTAGACAAGAAAGGGGTGAATTGTTGTTCACAGTAGAAGGTTGATCAGAAGTTGGAGCAATTTCATTCGAAGGAGAAGGTGGAATATTCAAAACAAAAATCAATTGACCATTTGACTCAGAATTCTAATGTCCAATCGAGACATGAACATAGTTCGACTGTCCACTCAAAGGAATGAAAACCATAATAGGAGAACTAGAGTCAAAAAGAACATCAAAGTGATCATCCTGTAGCAATCCATATGAGGCATTCAACAACTTGATTCCAAAAGACTTCTCATAAAAAAATACATTTATTTTGATAATTATTTGTTGTTTGATAGGGTGAAAAAATCATTAGGATTTAGAATATTCAAAGTAGCCCATCATGATGGAAGCATGAATCTTTACATCCAATTTCTTTCTACAATCATCAGAAATATGAAACTAGGAAACACATACAAACACACAGAGGTGGCCGACTAAGGGATTCCTTCCACACCATCATTCTACTAGAGTCACCAAAGGAACAACTCAAGTTGAGATGTGATTGAGTAGATAGTTTTCATAATAGTCAAATTCATCTTAGAAGCGAGGAGGGAAATCTTTGTCCTACAACATACATCTATCCATTTCAACTAACATACAATTCTTGCTTTTTGCAACACCATTCTACTGAGGTGTATGAGGGACTGACCATTTCCAGTCAATACCTAATAGAACCATGTATCTTTCAAAAGGTCGATTCACATACTCACCCCCACTATCTAATCTCAGACTTTATGGGTCAAACACATTGCTTTCCAACAAAGGCTCTAAAGTATTTTAACTTTTCAAGGACAAGATTCTTGTTCTTCAGAAAATAAACCCAAGTGAAACGAGAGAGATAATCAATGAAGGTTAAGATATACCTTGCACCTACTAAGGAAGGTAGATTGATGCAGTAGAGATCAATGTGAACTAGCTCCAGGAGCTTCTGTGCTCACCAGAATTTACCAAAGTCAAAAGGTGTCTGATGATAATTGCTAAGCACACATCCCTTACAGACTCCTTTAGGGGGAAAAAGTTTAGGTAAAACAACAACCATATTATGAGTTTCCATCGACTGTAGACTTAAAAAATTTAGGTGTTTGATTCATTCATTCCAAGTTCGACTTCTTTTGTTAGTTTGAGAAAAATGAGCAGTTAGTTGAGAGTTGGGTTGAGTTGAGTTGCAAAACTTATAAAAAATGTCCTTCAAGTCGAGAAATCCTCCAATGAAAATAGAACAACCTTTCTTCAAATCTTGAAAAAAGTAACAATCAAGCCAAAACTCCACAATATTACAAGTCTTTGTTAATTGAGAAACCTACAACATATTGACATTAAGGTTTGGTACTTGATAAACGTCAACAATTCTCCCATGTCTACAAGAAACATCACCTTTACCAACAATGTCGATAGCAAAATCATCAACAACGTAAATATTCCTCTCCACAAAATCATCTAAGTATGTGAACAAGGAAGCCTCCTTATCCATGTGATGAGTGCACCAAGAGTCGATTACCCATTCATTCTATGTAGAATGAGACAAGGAGGCTTGAGAAGTTTCGACTTGGAAGGTGAAATTATTAGTGGGTCGACGAAAAAACGACATGTTTACTTCAAGGAATTTGACCTTCTCCTTTAGG
The DNA here is from genome assembly GCA_032191745.1 of Picea mariana. Taxonomy (NCBI): domain Eukaryota; kingdom Viridiplantae; phylum Streptophyta; class Pinopsida; order Pinales; family Pinaceae; genus Picea; species Picea mariana. Next base: position 15,464 of record JASDQU010206769.1, read on the forward strand.
GAGTCTCTCTTCTTATAACATATCTTCTCCACATGTATATTATTTCCACCGTATTGACATGTCTTCTTGTTTCGACTCTGATAGGGTGCATTTATTTTCCCTTTAGGTTTCTAGTTGACGCATAAAGGTATTTGTATAGGGGTATCAAACCATCCTATTTCCTTGTGATTTGAATTTCCCTTTCCCTTGATCAAGTGAGATTGATTCTTACCACCAAGATTTCCTTCATCAAGACATCTATGCTTATCAGTGATCAATAAACCATAGAAATCTTCAAAGGTCTAGTCCTTACCATTTTCCTTTCATTTCTTCTAGTTGGTACAGAAAGTCGAGATGAACATGTTGAATGGTGTTCTCAAATTCATCAGGACCAACTTGATGAGTTGTCTATCTTTCTTCTGATAATTATTTCCACATTCTCCTAATTTCAATTGCAATTCCTTCACACATGCCAAATAGTCCTCTATTCTATCAAAAGAATTAGGATCGAGAGAGATCAACTATTTCTCCAATTGCATGATGTGACTTTCATTGACTCTGTTGAATAAATACTTCAACTTCTTCTAGAATTGATGAGGGAAGTAAATTCCACTGACGTGAAATCGAATCTCCCATGAGATATAGGTCATGATTACCCCCACATCTTGATCCTTCTTCCCATCAACAACGAATCTTGCTTGATCATCTGTTGGATCTAGAATCATAGTCTTTGTATACTACCATAGTCCTTTACTCTTTGTTGGCATAGGGGCAGACCCAGGGTTCAACTCCAAGAGCGCACCAACAAGACCTAGCTACTGGCCCTTTCAGCAACACCTATGAAGTAGATGCAGTCTCACTCGAAGTAGCTATGGGGGGGTCGTAGGACAGAGATGTCTACAACCAAGGGGAATGTCAAGTGGATCTCACACTAGAATAATAAAACATGCATATATATCACTTCTCAGCTCAGATCTACTCCGCACATCTATCTATCAGATCTAACCTAGTAATGCAATAATAGTATATTAAGAACAGAGAACAGAACATCAACCACACATTCGACACAAGATATACATGGTTCACCCTCTCTCTAGGGATATGTCCATAGAACTGTGCTTTATAATGTATTAAGATTAAGAGTACAGTTCTTGTCTGCGCTCTTAGCTAGCAGATATTCTTTGTTCTCCTCTCTTTCTCTCGCCTACCCGTGCACCCATATACAGGGTTGATCTTCGCACATAGCTGAAGATCTTACAATACCAGAAGGCTCTCACACTTAGCACTTCTCTCTCTCTCACAACATAACAAAAACAACCATAAACCAACTTGATACCAACCCAACCCAGGCCCTGTAGACCTCTATTTATATATTACAATAGCTGTCTGACATCCTTAGGCTGAAACCTAGGTGTCAAAACCCTAGATACCCAAAACCCTAGGTGTCTAAAACCCTAGGTCAACTTGACCCATATTTTCAGGGCTTCGCCAACCTGTCTTTTCTTCCTTCTCGCGCGGTGCTCCAAAGCATCCAACAATGGCTTTCTCCTCTTTATGAGTTGTCCACGATCCTTATTTATTGCTTATATGTCATCCCCGATCACTCATAAGGATATTTTGGAATCCAAACCTAGTTATGATATCATCAAATATGAAGCGCATAGCTGTAGTTGCACTACATTCCTTGACTGCTCTTGCTTCAGCCCATCTAGTCAAGTATTTTCTCTCAGTAATTATGTACCTTTCTCCTGTACACTTTCCTGGTGGGTTGATAGGTCCAACAAAGTCAATGTCCCATTTCTCAAATGTTTGTAGGGTCAGATGCGGTGCTAATGGCATTTCATCTCTTCTATATGGTTTCCCAACTCTTTGGCATACATCGTAGACTTTGTAATAGTCTTTAGCATCTCTATATAAGGTATGCCACCAAAGGCTAGCTCTAAGAACCTTCTACGCAGTTGATTTCCTTGCATAATGTCCTCCTGCGATGCCTTCATGAGCTTCTGCAAGGATCAGTGGTCGCTCTACCTCCATAACACACCTTCTCAATATCTCATCAGGTCTCATCTTGTATAGTTGTCCCGCTACCAGTGAAAAGTCTGTAGCGCGCACTACTAGTTGTTTCTTCTGGGGAATTGTATACTCACTATGTGCCATTCCTGTTGATAGGAATTGGACTATCTCTGTGAAGTGGTCATCAATATTTGTAATGGCCAGTAACTGTGCATCCTCCAAACTGGTCAGCTCTTCTTCATGTTCCAACCTTGACAAGTGCTCAGGAACTTTGTTCATTCTTCTTGGATTTACTATGATCTCAAAGTCATATCCTGAAATAGCAGAAGCCATATGCATATCCTTCCCCCCAACACTAGTTTGTTGACTAGGTATTTCAACGTGGAGTGATTAGTAAACATTTTAAAGTGCCCTCCCAAAAAGTAGTGGAGAAATTTTTGCAGTGCATATACCATGGATAACCCTTCTCGCTCAGTGGTGGTGTAATTAATCTCAATAGTTGATAGCTTCCTGCTAACAAAGGCTAAGGGATGGTCGATGTCTCCTTCACTTGGTTGTGCTAACACAACTCCCAATGCAATGGAAGACGCTTTGACATGCACATGAAACTCCTTGGTCCAATCTGGGAAAACCAAAATAGGTGTAGTAACCATTTTCTGTTTCAGTGTGTCGAAGCTCTGTTGGCATTATTCTGTCCAACTAAACTAAAAATCCTTCTTTAACAGATTCTCCATGGGTGCTGTAGTATGAGAATATCCTTTAATGAACTTCTTGTAGTATCCTGTGTGTCCCAGCATAGTGCGCAGCTGTTTGACTGAAGTAGGAGGGGGTAGATCAACTATAATGGAAATTTTAGATGGGTCTACCAACAATCCTTGATTGCATACGATATAAACTAACAACACTCCAAATGGTGAGAAAAATATGCATTTCTTCAGATTCAAGGCAATTTGACACTGCCTGCATTTATCCAACATTATCCTTAGACATTCAATATGATCTTTCAATAAACTAAAAACAATCCAATCATCAAAATAGGCTTCTAGAAATTTATGCAAAAATTCCTTGAATGCTTCGACCACCACCCTGGAAAAGATGGTTGGGGAATTATTCAATCCAAACAACATCACTATATATTGGTAGGATCCCCATTCTGTTGAAAATGTGGTCTTATGGTGATCTTCCTTGGCAATCCGGGTCTGATGGTATCCTGAAAATCTATCTGTAAAAGAATATACCTCCTGGCATCCCACATTATCTAACACTTTGTTAGTGAATGGTGTAGGAAAGGGGTCATGCAAACAGGTATCATTCATATTCCTAAGATCGACACAGATACTTATCTCTCCTATTTTCTTGTCCTGCACCACCATAGGGCTAATCCATTATGACTCTTCAACAGGTTCTATAATTCCTGCTTCCAGCATTTTGTCGAGCTCAATATTCACTTTTTCCTTATAGTTAGGGTTCAATATATAGGGTCTCTATTTGACTGATATTTCATATGGCTTTAAAGGGATCCTCATCTCTCCCATAGGCCATTTAATTCCCTTCATATCAGTGAACTTGGTTGGAAACAAGTCCTAATATTCATGCAGTAACTCTGTAATTTTGTCAATGGTAGCAACATCCCAATAATCTCCAACATTTGCAAACTTAGGTGTCTTCTCTGTTCCTATATTGACCTTCTTAATCTTGATTGGCTTTCCAATGAATGGTAACTCAACTCCTGGTCTTTCCACGTCTCTTTGGCCTTCTGTTTCTGCGATGTTCACCTTCCTAGGATCATCGTCTTCATCATCATTGATGTTGTAACAACCTTCCAGTTTCTGCAGGGGCGCAGTCCATTCGTCCTCTCCTTGTGCTAAAGAGAGGCTAGACGCCTCCTCAAATTCTTTCTGTCTGAAAAACTGTAGTGCTTGATCTACTGAAGGAAATTTACTTTCAAATAAGAAGGTAGTTACAAAATTCTGAGTCATACCTTCCCAATCTATAGTGACGAGGTGCAGCTCTACTTGAAGGTACCAGTTGATAGGGGTTGTGTCCAGTGTGTTAATGAATTTGTGCACACACTTCTCTTGAGGAATGTTTCTCCATGATTCTTCACAAATTCTCACATGGTCCTTTGGGCAGCTTTGACCTATGTAGCGAACTTCAGAGCCTTCTACTTGTGCTGAGAAACACACTGTCATTAGGGTACGACATTGTACCCATTCTGTAATATTACTTTTGTGTGTCCCCCACCATCTTGCTTTTGTGGCTTTCAAAGCCTCATCCATTGCCAATAATCTCTTTTGTGTTGGTACACTTGCTTCAAATTCTGACAAGAAAGTTTCTAAAGGGTTCAGACCATCAAAGGTGTGTAGGTTACTTACTATTGTGTCGATCTAATGAAATTCTCTGGTTAATCTAGCACATCTCCTTGTAGATACTTCATACATTTTATTCTGTCAGTTCTCCAATGCTTCTTCTGAGTCTGATGAACATGCATTGTGACTTTGCCAGCTTAAGTTTCCATCGACTGTGGGATTAATGTAATCCTACTGTCTGGTTGTTACCTTGTATATGATTTCTAGTTCATATGCATGGTCTTCTTCTCTGATAGGTTCTGTGTATCACTGACATTTATTTGGATCTAAAGGTGCAATGACCCTAAGGTCGTCTCTTTCAAAAGTCATACGTCTTTTCTTTAAATCAACCATAGTGGAATTATTGAAAGCCCAATCAATTCCTAGCAGCACAAGGTAAGGACAACTATCATCAACTATCTCAATTACCTCAAAATCTGCAAACGTTCTTACTCTATCGATGTCCACAGGGACATGTTCTAATCTGCCAAAGGGGCTTATAGCTTACTGATTATCCATCTTAAGCCTGATAGGGGAATCAATCAACTTTGGTTTTCCCATCAGTGCCTAGGTTTGCTTCATCATGACATTGACCTCTGAACCTAAGTCGAGGACCGCATAGTCTATCTCATACTCTCCTATTTGAGCATTCAAGTGTAGTTCCTTATTTTTCCTTCTCTTCTTACCGATTTGGTGTACTGCCCTATTCAATAAGGGGTCTATCTTTCCTAGCTCATACTATCTGATTAAATTGTGTATTTCTTGTACAACGCTTTCATCCTGAATCAACTTAATAAAAGTATATAAAAATTCCATGAGCTTGATTACCTCTTTTCCTTATTTTGGCGAAGCAGACTGATAAAATGCCAGAGGAATTCCATATTCTCTTACTTCTGGATGTGTCTTTGATGAATACCCCTGGTCTACTATGAATTATTTTCTTTCCTCCTCAAACATTTGTTTTTCTTTATTTGCATCAAAAGTTTGGGCTTTCTCAACAGATTTCCTGACTCCTGAGTCTTCTGTAGTCTTTCCTTGGGTCATTATGTCTTCTCCTATAAGAGCGCCTCTTCTGGTGATAACAATGACTCTAGGGTCTTCTCCGTGAGGTTCAACATATATCAGTTGCACTTGTGGATTCTACTGAGTTCCTCGTCTTTCCTGAAGCTTAGCCAACAATGCTGGACATTCCTCAATGACATGCTCGAAGGAGTTGCAATAGCTACAAGTGGTACAAGGGTTCTGATAGTCCCTTGCCAAGTGTCCCATCTGTGCACAGTCATAACAGATGATCTATCCTTGGCCTCGACCCATTCCTCCTCCTCCTCCTCTTCCTCTGAATCCACCGCGAGGATTGAAGTTTTCTCTCCGAGGGGAGTTGTACTGCATAGTGTTTCCTTATTGCTGTACTTTGCCTTGAATCTTGTATATGTCTCTCGACCTTTCATGCATGAGGTCATAATACCTACAATCCCTATCATCATGTCCCATAGACTTACAAAATGTGTAATACAAATTTTTGGGTGTCTGAACATACTTTTGCATGTAATAACACTCATGAGGGCAATGTCTATTTCTTCATACCTCGCACCAGGGTAAGGTGACTTGCTTCAAAGGGCTCAGAGCTCCAGAGGCCAAGTATTCATTGAATAGGGGACAATGTTCCTTGTCATGGCCTTTTGATCTGCATCTGACATACCAGATGTCTTCTCTTTTATATTTTCAATTGTCTTTTTTCATATCTTCGACCTGTAGAGACAAACTAGTTAGCCGACTCAAGATCTGACTCATACTTGAGCTGGATTCTCCCATAGGGGATGATTCTAAATTCATGGAGATCTCCAATGCCTCAGCCTGTGAAGCAATCTTCTGTTGCATCAGAGGAACTCTGATGTGTGGTAAGAGGGAAACAATGAACCATTCTTTGTTCTATTCATCTGGGATCTGAAAAGTCAATCATCCTGTTAAGGTCTTGAATCTCTGATTGAATTCCCAAACAGGTTTGGCTACCTTCTTCTTGATCTCTTTCAGTTTTGTAATACATTGTGACTCCGACTTGGGTTTCTTGAACTCTACAGTTAACAAATTCTTAATCTGATTCAATGGATTAGGCTGTGAAAGTCCTTGGACAAGCTTCATGTACCCGCTTAGTTCGCGATCCCTTAGGGTGGTATTCAACTGGGTTCTTTTGATAGCTTCGTCGGTGAAATTTTTAATATTCCATACAACTTCACATAGGAACCAATGCTAATAAGGATCTTTAGATCCATCTCCCCTAAAAATAGGGAGCCTCATCTCATTTGCCATAGATCTTCCTAGGGTTCTTGACTGAGTATGTGGTGGACTACTAGTGACAGTTCTTTGAATGCTCTAGTGGCTTGGATTACTCTAATTTCTTAATGCTACTAAATAAACAGGAGGGATAATAGTACTTACTTCAGCAGTCTGCACAGTTCCTGAAGTTTCTGGCTCGTCTCGACGAGGCTCTTCATCTTTCCCTTCCTTTGCCTTAGCATGTTCTGAATGCTCTTCATCCATCAGATCTGCCTCTTCTCCACTGTAGAAACCCTCATCCCTGTAGTTCTTCTTAAACATGTTTGCAAGGTGAACTTATTTGAACACTCTCCCACTGTGCATATGTCCAGCCTCTTAGTCGCTGTTGCTGTCCGAATTATTGAACATTAGCCTTTCCCGACCTGACCAACTACTATATTTTCAAGATGTTCTTCTCATGCAATAACATCTTGATTCTCAACTTTAGGAAGTGTAAAAATTTCCCTCTGGGTCCCTTGAAGAAATATCTCTTGTCTTGGTTGTATGACTCTACTCTGTCAACAACAAACTCTGTGATGTACCCTCCAATGGTATTATCAAACCAATGATCTACTGCTCTTGATACGATGTTGTCAACTCTCTTGAACTTCTTGATCAACATCGATGTCCAAACTACATGAGGTCTATATCTGATCTCAAGCTGGGTATCTGCTAGCTTAGATAACCACTCATATAGCTCCCGATGGATTCCTCCAAAGAAAATCTCATGTATATCAGTAAAGATATATCTCTCCAACCAACCCTCTGTACTAAGATTAGGGTTCTTGTTCTGGGCTTCAATGAAGTGATTTTCTTGATCTTCTATCCACTTTTGAGTCTCTGTCTTTGATGGAAACCACCTTAACATTCCCTCAAGAAGATTCATTTCCCGACAACAGAACCATTTGTTGGCACAGGGGCAGACCCAGGGTTCAACTCCAAGAGTGCACCAACAAGCTCTAAATACTGGCACTTTCGGAAACACCTATGAATCATATGCAGTCTCACCCAAAGCAACTATGGGGGGGTTGCAGGACATATATGTCTACAACCAAGGGGAATGTCAAGTGGATCTCACACTAGAACAATACATCATGCACATATATCACTTCTCAGCTCAGATCTACTCTGCACATCTATCTATCAGATCTAACCTAGTAATGCAATAATAGTATATTAAGAATAGAGAATAGAACATCAACCACACATTCAACACAATATATACATGGTTCACCCTCTCTCTAGGGCTACATCCATAGAACTGTGCTTTATAATGTATTAAGATGAAGAATACAGTTCTTGTCTGTGCTCTTAGCTAATAGATATTCTTTCTTCTCCTCTCTTTCTCTCCCCTCCCTGTGCACCCAACTGTAGGGTTGATCTTCTCACCCAGATGAAGATCTTACAATACCAGAAGGCTCTCACACTCATCACTTCTCTCTCTCACAACAATAATCTCTCACAACATAAAATCAACAACCATAAACCAACTTGATACCAACCCAAACCAAGCCCTTTAGACCTCTATTTATACATTACAATAGCTCACCAACATCCTTAGGCCGAAACCTAGGTTTCAAAACCCTAGACACCCAAAACCCTAGGTTTCTAAAACCCTAGATCAACTTAACTCGTATTTTCAGGGCTTCGCCAACCTGTCTTTCATTCCTTCTTGTGTAGTGCTCCAAAGCATCCAAAAGTGGATTTCTCTGCTTTCTAAGTTTTCCACGATCCTTATTTCTTGCTTATCTGTCATCCCTGATCTCCTCATCAGACGACTTGCTTCCTTTTACTTTGCTCCGTCATTTCTTCTCTTTTTCTCACTTCGACCCAATAACAGTCACTATGTCTTCTGCGCAGTTCACATTTTCCCCTTTCTTCCTTGATCTTCACATACTTACATAACCAAGGGCCAACACTCTTCAGTAGGGTTTCCAGGTCTGGTGCTTATATAGCATAATTTGATCTATTCAAGACCATAGGATCAATATTCATAGCCATCTTTGATATATAAATATATATGATCTGTTTCCGTAAGTTACAGTCAACAAATCACCAGCCCAGATTCAATCACACAACAGATCTAACTCAACACGATTTGCAGACAATTGTCGAGGTCATAACTAGTTTCTCTGATACCATGTTGGATATTGGGTTTAACCTGATATTAAACAAATAAATAAAACTATAGATAATCGAAGAGGACTAAGTTTCAAAGATAGCAGGTGGTGTCTAAAGACATTGTTACAACACTTAAGAACATGGAATTGTGATCAAAACATCACAATGAATATTGAATACATAATAGTTCATGTTATATTTATTTCACTTGTTGATAATGACCCATGGGGTTTGCTATTTATATATTCAATATCTGACCAACTTCCTTGGAATCAGGAAGATCTTGTCCAGATATAACCGTTGCTTGTTAGAGTTGACTCCATCAAATCCATGTTGTCTAGTCAAATCGACAAGGATGCTCGACCCAACTGTTCATGCATCCAACTTGTAGTCGATTTCCTGACTGGTTGATCCACCATCTGACTGTCTTTGACTGTTGATCAAATGTTCAAATGACAGTCTTGTCGACTACTTCGACTGATGTAGATATCTAGTCAATTGCTCGACTGTCTATTTTTAGATATTGGTCGAATGCCCGAGCAAATGATTCCAGGAAAAGTGTGATGAACCATCAGAATGCGAGGTTCCAAAAAAAACCTCTTTTGTGATCAAGTTCCATAACCTTGTTGCACCTAAATATTTCCTAAAGGATTTGAGATCTTTCACCTCCCATCCCCCTTTCGATTTGGTCCTGAAAATAATTTTCCATCTAGTCTAATGAAAACCAACTTTCTCACTTTTCCCCTTTCACAGGAAGTTAGAGCAGAGTCTATGAATTTTCTCTAACACCCCTTTTGGAACGTGAGCTAAGAGGTGCCAATATATAAGAATAACTTCTAAAACAACTTTGAAAATGGTAATAATTTCACCTCTAGACAACCAATGATGTTCATATAAGTTAATTATACATTTAATATTAACGATCAACTAGCCCTAGTCCTTAATACTATAACCATTGGGTTTGAGAAACAAAGCCTAACTTTTTCAAGCCTTCTTGAAGTTCTACCACCTTAAAATGAAAAACTTGACATAATCTCTAAATCACCACATCACTAATGCAATTGAAATTGATGGTATATGTTGGCACAGGGGAAGACCTAGGGTTCAACACTACGACAACACACCAACAAAACCCTAACTACCAGCCCTTTCGACAGCACCTACGAAGCAGATGAAGTCTCACCCGAGGTAGAGGAAGGGGTGGTTGCCGGACTCTAGTGTCTGCAACCGTATCTGGGACACAGATATGTGATTGTAACACATTAACAAAGCACTTAGCAATATAGGTCATCAATGTTTAACCAATAACTACTTCGCAGATAAAACCCTATTTACAGAGCATCGCAATATTCAACTAGATCTAACATGTAGCTGCACTTAGCATGACAAAACAGATCAGATCAAGCGGATTCAGACACTAAGCACATTCACATAGGTTAGATCTAGCATTCACTCTCAGTATTCAACACTAAGCTACCATATCAGATTCATCTATCATATAACAACGCACTAAGCATTCAAGCAGATAAACAAGAGAGCAACCATAAAGCACAAATCATTCACAACACATGATATACATGGTTCACCCCCACCCTGGGGCTACGCCCACCAAATATTCATCTTATTTATTATCTTCTTCAGTCAATTACATGCACAGAGCCACAAAATCCTACTCCACATAGGACAGGAGATCTGCGTGCACTCCACCAGATCCTCCTTCCCTGAGTAGATCTAAGCACAAAGGTTTACACAACCTTTTATAGTCACTTGCAATTAGCCTTGCAAGTCTCACACAACATGCAAAAAGAACTTACAACCATTACTTTCATCTAGCCAAAAGGCACTTAGCCATTCATACTCACTACATCGCCTAACATCTATTTATACATTACAAAATCAGGCCTAAACATGGGTAAACCCATGGGCCGACACCCCCATACCCGTTACATAAGACCAAAACCCAAAAAGCCCTCAAAATGGGCCAAGATCCCATGATATCCACTTCGTCTTTTGCTCCATCTTTGACAGCCTATCGAAGTACCAAAAATAGGTCTAACATGACCAAGGATCCTCAAAACTTGGTCAAGGGCCAATAGGCCCCCAACACTCACCTGTGACTCATCCCAAGTCACTCTGATATAGGTAGCTCTACCTCAAAAGCCTCGATATTGGCTTGAGATGCTTCGACCTAGTGTTGTGCCATGGCCTCCTGTTCAGCGAACTCTAGGATGATTGCTTCGTTGACAGGTCCCTCTAGGCGCTGTTCTGCTGCAGTGACGACTTAATCTAGTTCTGCTCCTCGGTCTTCGATCTCTGAGAACAGTTGGAAAACCTCATCCTATATAGGTTGGAGCCTCTGATTCACTTCCACAAATCTCCTCTAAATGGTGTGGACCTACTGTTGGGCAGTGCACTGCTCTTGGATCACTTCATCCTTTCAAAAGATGACAGGGGCTTCAACTGCACCTGTCTTGTTTATGCTTGATACTTCGCCTCTTGGAGTTGTGACTCCAGTGTCTTTAGTTCTAGATTCTCGGTGAGTCG
>JASDQU010206772.1:24839-39294 GCA_032191745.1 Picea mariana
ATTTCCCATTCTTACAAAGTTATGAGGTGAGGAAGAGCCGAAACTATGGGATATGGATCCACAAGGGGGTCATTTTTTCTGAGCGCTCCTAAGGGCATTAGGCAACCCATATTTGCCTTTGCATTTGCTTCCTTGTTCAATCCACCAAAGATGTGGAAAAAGTGAGGGGAGAAGAAATCTTGCAACACTTGACAAAGAATTTGCAAAGTCTTGTTAATCACTGGATTGTTAAAGTGGTCATTCGTATTTAAAATCTTAATCACGATTTCAGAGTCTCCAAAAATTTGTATTTCTTTAATGAAATTTTTGCGCGCTATCTGACAAGCTTTTAGTAGCCCGAGAATTTCAGCCTAATTATTTGTTCTCTGTCCAAGACCCCAACTAAAGCTGTCTTTTTGAGTTCCATCTGAGGAGTAAATCACTCTACCTGCTCCTACGTTCCCTGGGTTTCCTTTGGAGGCTCCATCGAAAAAGACTAAGGCTATGCCTTGCCTCCACCACCAATCTTGAAAAACCGTGTCCTTGTCTCTCAAACACCAACCTGGAATTTTAGAGGGGTGAACAATGGTATGCTTTCTGTCTTGGAAGGTGAAAGTTCCAATCCATTTCTTTTCTTCAAGAATAAGAGTGATTTCATTCGTGAAGGAGTGGTTTTCCACTGTTTCAAGAAGGAGAGATTTTTCTTTCGCAACCACTGTTGGGGGGAAAGGTGGTGTGTTGTTGAAGGTCTGGTTGTTTCTGGCCAACCATAGTTTCCAATAAATGTATTTGGGGATGGCCTGCCAAATTCTTCTCCAAATTGGACTGCTTTGTATCTCTTAAGGGTAGTGCGCCTTCCATGAGGAAAATAAGTCAACCACTGAGATCTGTCTCAGAATTGTGGCATTGAGGCCTTGAAGGGAGATCTTCCATACTTCTTGGGTGAATGGACACTCCACAAATAGGTGATCCATCGTTTCAAGAGAATTATAACACATGGAGCATCTATGAGGACCGATGAAGCCTCTTTTTACCAGAATTTCACCTATTAAAACTTTCCTGTGCATTAAAACCCAACAAAAGAAATTTACTTTAGGGAGGTCAAGAGGGTCCTAGACATGATTTCAGAGGGTTGCTGTCTCAATCAGAGCTCGGGGGGATATAAGAGAGATATAACCTTGGGATACAAAGAAGAAACTAGATTTTCCCCATCCCCATTTATCCGAAGAGAGGAGGTGGATAGGAGTGCAATTTGTCAGCGCAACAAGGAGGAGGGATTTTTGTGTTTGCATATGAATCAGAATGCCCAAGAGGTCCTAGGTCTGCCATCTCCCTGAATTGTTCCATGCAGAGATGTCTGCGATTTTGTTGATTCCGTGCTGAGAGAGACACTTGCGTATCTCCTTGATATCTTCTGAATCGTCGAGGGGGGCGTTGCCCATAATGCTGTCTTGCCACATCATGGATTTTTTCCCCATTCCATGGAATTCGAAATAGGTTCTTTTGGAAGGGATCTAATCCACACCGAAAAAAGTTCCAGATCGGTGTTCCTTTGGAAGTATTCTTTGCCTGAAGGTTTCTCATAGAGGTGCCATTGAGGTATTTTTTCCTTAAGAGATTGCTTACTGGGTGTCTATTGTTGATATTATGGTAGCTGCGAGAGGTATTTACCTTCGCATGTAAACCTGACGAGGATAGAATACTCTGAGAAGCAAGAAGAAACCCTAATGAGTTGGCTAATAACCCTAGAAGACTTGTCGGCTCAAGAAGATAATTTATAATAGGTTATTAGCCTCCAAGAGAAGAAGTTGGCCATAAATAATAATATATACTGAACAGACAGATACCCAGAATGAGAAGTCGGCCCAGGCAGTTAGCCAGAATTAGTATAAATACAAGAGGCCAGTTCTCATTTTGGCAGGCAGTCTCAGAATTGCAGAGCAACAACTTGTGCACGCTGCAGTGCCCAGTCTTGTGCGTAGGTTTGGGGAGAGCTGCCATTGCAGCTGCTGCAGCTAGCAGATCACGTTTGGCTTGGACTATCTCTTGGTTAGGGTTTGGACTATCTGATCAGCTCTTGTTGGTGCGCTATCCTTGAGGAAAGGTACGCTACCCTTTGTTTGGTTATCTAGCCTAGGGTTTGCTTCCAGAGTGATTCTCTGTCAACGTTAAGGTGCTCAGAGGGTGGCTTCAGCCTATGGTTGGGTGACAATAGAGATATTGTCAATGGTAAAACGAGCACATCCATTATTTCTAACATCTGCTATTTGGATAAAGGTTCCAAATGATTTTTCCTCCCAGTGCTAGGTTTGCAAGCTCGAGGTCTCTTACCTATAAGCCACCTTCAAAATAGGGGCGTTTGACAGTCTCCTAATTGACCAAGTGGTGTTTCTTTTGATTGCCTTTGCCTCCATGCTAGAGGAAGTCTCTAATCATCTATGTGATTTGAGCCGTGATCGCCTTTGGGGCCAGAAGGAAGGAGGCCTGGTAGATTGGCAAGGAGGACATGACTGATTTAATGAGGGTGAGTTTCCCAACATTGGTGATCCATTGTCTGCCCCAAGATGAGATTTTTGCTTTGAATTTGCTTATAATTTCTGCCCACAGTGAAGACTTGTTGGAGCCCAGAGTTAAGGGGAGTCCTAAATACTTTATTTTTTCCCAAGAAGCATATCCTGGGAACCCCAGGTAAATGGAAATTCGCTCAATTGTTTTCTATTCTACATTCCACCCATACACTTAACTTTTCCTTTTATTGATGAGCACTTTGGAGATACTACATAAGCTTTGAAGTATTTCGCTAAATTTTTTTGCAATCTTTACAGAGGCTCCACCCAGCATGAGGGAATCATCTGCAAAAAGGGCATGATTGATTGGATCAAGGCCCTTCATCAGCCTAATGCCTGGGATTGAAAAAACCGTCTTTTCAGCAGTCAAATTCTTGCTTAGAGTATCTGCCATCAAGATGTATAAGAAGGGGGAAAGAGGGCAACCTTGTCTTAATCCCCTCGAGGCCTGAAAATAGTTTACCTGTCTGCCATTCACTAGGGGGGATATCTAAGGCTTTTCAATGCATGCTTTTATTAAATTAACAAAGTCAGAGGAAAAACCAAAAGAGAGGATGACTTTGTAAAGGAAGGAGAGGTTTACCTTGTCGAAAGCATTTTCGATGTAGAGTTTTGTCAACATCCCTTGCTCCTGTCGTTGGTGACTGGAGTGCATGGCTTCTTGGACCTGTATTACATTATCAAGAATATGTCTCCCTTTGAAAAAACCACCTTGCATGGGGGAAATGAGGTTCTCTAGCAGGGGCTTGATTCTATTTTCCAGTAGCTTGGACATAATTTTGTAAGAAGTGTTGCATAGCGAGATAGGCCTGAATCTTTCAAAGGAGCTCAGATTAACTTCCTTGGGGATTAAATCTAGGAAAGTGGATTTAGTGTTGCCTCCTACTTTATCTCTTTGGTGGAAATATTTAATCATCCTCAACAAATAAGTCTTGATTATATCCCATCATGCTCTATAAAATTGGATTGAGAAACCGTTTGGTCCTAGGGCTTTGTTGGGCTCCATGGACCATATGGCATTGCAGATTTATTCTTCAGAAAATGGCTTCATGAGGACTGAATTTTCATTCCTGCTTATGAGAGAGGGAATGTGTGAGAGGAAGTCTATTATAACCTCTTTGCAGTCAGAGCCTTCTTCCTTGTAAAGTCTCTAGAAGTGTATTTCTGCTGCAACCTTGAGCTAATCAAAACCTTTTTGAATCAATCCATCTGAGGAAGCAATTTTAGAAATGCGATTTCAGGAGAGGCGGGCTTTGAACTGCCGATGAAAGAATGAGGTGTTTCAATCTCCAAATTTTAGCCACAAGCTTCGAGACTTAAGCCTCCAATACTCTTCTTCATGGTGAAATGCATGGAAAATTTTGCTTTGAGCAGCTTGTTCTTTCTCTAAATATGAGTTGAAGATGTCCTTGGTCTCCATTTCAACTTTCAAATATGATATTTGTTGAACAATATCTTGTTTGTGTCTAAGGGGGGTGTTAGTGGGATTTTTAACCCAAGATTTCAGTGCATGTTTTGTTACCTTTAATTTCTGCTCCCACACAAAGCTTGGAGACCCCAGAAATAGGAGAGGACCAAGATGAATGGACAATTTCAAGAAATCCCTTCTTTTCTATCCAAAGAGGGCTGAACCAGAAAAGGATTGGGCCCATATTTTCTTCTTCTTCCAAATTTAAGAGGATAGGTTTGTGATTGAAAGTTAGTTTGGAAGGATATTGGAGGAGATTATCATCCTTTCTTACAGGAACAAGATCTAAATTAAGAATCTATCCAAGTGAGCTGAGATGTGATTAGCCCCAACTCTATTATTTGTCCAGGTGTAAAGTCCTTTCGAAGGCTTGAAATCAAGGAGATCCCATTGATGAACTAGCTCCTCAATGAAGGGGAGCATTTGGTCCCTGCTACTATTGCCTCCTCTCTTTTCTTTTGGTTCGAATACTAAGTTTAGATCTCCAGCTATAATGATGTTCGAAGGAAAGAAAATCTCTAAAAAATCTGCTAACGATTGCCAACAATCTTTCTTCTTAGAGTACATGACAGGAACATAAAGATTGAAGAGTGAGAGAGAAATCTTACTTGGAATATGTCGGAGTTCAGTGAATATCCAATGAGAAGTCTCGAAAGATATTTCTAAATGAAACTTGTCCTTCAGCCACAAGGTTTCAAGGCCACCTAAAGAGCCCCTTATGCTGATGGATTTCCCTTCATTTTTCTTCCATTTCTAGTTGCTGATTTCTAGAAGGGTCTCCCCTTCAATTTTAGTCTCTTGGAGCAAGAGGATCTCAGGAGGGTCGATTTTCATAAGGTCTTTGACTGCTTCGGCTTTCGATGGATTCCACAAGCCTCTACAATTCCAAGAGACTATACACATTATTTACTAGGGGTTGGAGTGGGTAGGACCTCCCTTGGGGGGTCTTGTTCTGGTATTACTTCAGATGGACATTTCAATGGTGGATTGGCTTCCTTGCATTTTTTTCCTCTCCGCTTCTTCTTCTCTTGCTTCTTTATGAGATTTTCCCCTAATCTTTTTGAGGGTATCTCAAAAGACTCATCCTATGAAGATCCAGAGATTTCCAAAGGTTTCTTTTTTATTATATCTGCGTAGGAAGGGGAGGAGGAGGCTCTAATTGGGGAACCAGAATGGGTTGTCTCAACATTACTTTTTTCCATTGTGGGAGGAAGGATCTGTTGTTCAAGTTCCTTGATCATTGGATCCGATATTTCTGAGGGGTTGCTGAGGATTTAAAAAGGGTTTTTAGAAGCCTCTAAGATTGGGGGGGATGAGCTCCCTTCCCCAAGATCATTCCCTAAGGTAGGGGCGCCAGACCCATTTGGAATCCCTTTCCCTTTGGATCCGCTGTTATGCTTTGGCGGGGCTGCTTTCTGAACCTGTGTCCATTGATCACCTTTCAATATCTCCACCTCCTCCTCGGCCTTCTTTTGGCAGTGCCGGGAAAAATGACTGTAGCCATGGCAATACCCACATTTAAATGGAAGCTGTTCATAATACAATTCTTGGATGTGAGACCAGTCTGCGACCTTTAGTTGTATGGATTTCGGGAGCCCCACCTCTAGATATAATTTTATGCATATTCTTGCACAGGAATACTATTCCTTTCTGTCTGCTTTGTCAATGTATTTTCCGAGGGTGTTTCCAAAGGATTCTAGAGACTTCGGATTCCAGCAATGCAAGGGTAAATGAGGAAGGCACACCCAGACCAGAACAACTGAAGGCACATATGGCGTTGGATCGAAGTATAGAGACCATTTGTTTAGGTACAGACCTTGAGGGAACATAAAATATGGTCCATTCCTGAAGATGATATTTATGTCTTCTAGGTTGTCAAAAACAAATACGAAGAATCCCCTGCCAACCAAGTGGCTTCTGATGCCTTCCTTTAATAGAGGACTCTAGTTCCTCTGCACCCATGCATMTACAACTTTGGGAGAAGGCCATAAGCCTGTGAACTGTCCAATGAACCCCAATTGAGCTAAGTTTAGAGCAGATCTACAAGTTTCTTCTGCTGGGAGGGCGACTGAAGGGATGTTGTCCAATTTTTTAACAAATTTCTGGTGCATTTCTGAGGCAGGGTGTTTGCTGCTGGCTGCGACCAGCTTCCTGAACACAGCTATCTCAGGTGGGAGAGGGGGCAGGGGAGCCTCGAGGCTCCCTCCTGTGGCCATGGTAGAGTGGGCATGTGGAAAGAGGGTGCACCAGAGAAGGACGCGCACGCGGAAGACCTTGCTTAGTATCTTGACCTGATATGTGTTATATTATAACACATACGATATGTGTTATAATATATTATAACACATACGATATGTGTTATAATATATGTGTTATAATATAACACACATGATATGCTACCTAGTAGGAACATATGACTAGCCACCAAGATACCTATTCACAAATGTTCACAAGGGGTTATCGACTTCCAACAATCAAGGGGTGACAACAAAGATTGAAAGAGCTAGGAAAATCCATCAAACACCCAGTCTCGACCTAAGCATTAACAATGAAAAGAGAGTGCATCCCTCATTGAAAAGGTTGTGACCATATCGGTTAAAAAGGTTTTTAAGGCTCCATAAAGGACAACAACTATGTTTCAATGTAAATTATTGTGGTGAATTATTTGGATGCCTATCACCACAATCCTAATCTAGATAAAAGTTTCTTTTTGGTCCTCAAGTGAAGAATTTTAGTCGTTTAAGATTAAATTTACTTAGATAGTCATGGGTAAATCCTTCTAGATAAGTCACGGCTAGAAGGGAAATTCATAAGTGATTTTGGTGTTGGAACATTGATTAGTGCAAAAGTTTCAATTTTGGAGAAAAATCCATCACAATATTTCAAGCATGGAACACCATCATTAGGTTGTTTTGATCTATCGAATGAAAACACACACTTTATGTCTTCACATCTTCATTCCAATCCTTTATTACCAATTTCTAAGTGTTGTCAAAACTCAAATTAATCCTTGATGTGAATTTTCAAGTCCATGTCACCAAATGCAGAAAATAAATCCACATATAGTTTCAAAGTTTAGAATGAAAATCAAAACTTAATAAAGAAATAATATATGAAGCCCTGATTCCCACTTGCAATACACAACGCACGATGAGAATGTCTTCATTTGTGAGAATTTAAATTATCACCCAACTAATTATAACTTTATAACTAAGATTTTCTTACTAAGATTTCCTAAATCCTAATTACCTTGTCATTTAACTCATAATCTGCTCAAAATAATAAAATACAAAATCACATAATAATAATAATAGGACTTCCACATTTTTAATTCATTTTAGATAAAAATAGATATTCAAAGCAAAAACCATTAAAAATAACAATTTTTATTTAGCTATGCTATAAAAGACATACATTCTTTCACAATTCCCTCAATCACGTGTTAATTCATTTAAAACAAGGGTTGCATGACAACACAGTCCCGGCCGAGTTAGTTGGGAAATTCGTTGAACAATGAAACTTAATATAACTAATGCACGAGTAATGAATATTTTTGTCAAAAGATAATAATTAAGGGTTGTTTGTTATTCAAAATGTATAATGAACAATGGAACTATAATATTCATAAATATAATAAATATATTATAAATATAATAATAAATAATATATTAGATAATAAATATAATATAAATATAATAAAGACATAGTACAACTTTTTATATTTAAATGTGGTGATTGGTGAAATTGATTGATTATGTAATTAATTCTACATATTGAAAGACATGAAGGGAGCAATAACACTTCAATTCTATCAACCAATTAGAAATGAGAAACACAAATATTTTTATTATATCCAAAAATATATATTTGTTTTCCTATGTTAATCATTACATTGCATATACAAATTTATGGTAAAAGACAAATTAATGTCACATCAAAAACAAACTCATTGCTATAGTCCCATGCCATGGACTAATAAGTAAATCATCAAAGTGTAAATGATAAAAAATAAAAACTTTTATTCAACAAAGATTCAAAAACACACATACATTTTTTCATACAAAAATTAATATTTACTTCAATTTTACAATACATTGTCATGTGTCAATAGGTTGATTAAAAATAAAGGGACTTGTGAAGGTATATCAAGCCCATGAAAACATATACAGTGTTGTTGTTGGGTTCCACATTGTGCTTCATTTTTAGGTTTTTTTTTTGGCCTTTTAAAAATTTTTGTTGGTTAGGAAGTTCTTGAGATTTTATTATTATTAATGAGACATCTAGTTGATACTGATTATGAGATTATGATCCATAAATGGTGGGCTTATATATTGTCCTTTTCATCAACAAGGATGCCATAGGATTTTAAATTCTCAAGTTCTATGTGCTTCAACATGATGAGTGCAAGTTCCTTGTACTCTGTTCATATTAGTTACTAGGTACGAGTGTTTACAAATGATGTCAAGGCCAATGCCTAACTATAGAGCTATTTCACTTCTGTTCCTGAGATTAATTCCACTATACACAAACAACGCTCTATCACCACACTAAATTCTACTTGTTAGCAATGTGTTATATTATGCACATACTCCCTTCCCTTCTATACGTAAAAATTCTCATACTACAATTTAAACACATATTCGGTTTTAAGTTTGAAGCACGAACATGGCACTACTGGGCTACAAGCCTAAATTTATGTTTCCTTTAAGAAAACCCCTCTCACTTATCACTCACTTAACCCATAAAATGACAGATTCTCACTCAACCCAAAATCCTAGAGTAGTATCCAATTGTATCACTTGATGAAGAGGGATCTTACAACCTAAGTAAATATTGGTGGCTTGCTAGAGAGAGAGAGAGAGAGAGCCCAATCAACAATAAAAGAGCAACATACAACTTGTGGGGGACATTAAAACACCAGTCAATGAGGAAATTGACACCCAAAGTGATTGTACAACATGTGGGGAATTAGAGAACACAAGTCAATAGTAAAATCATGGCTTAGAGGAGAGGTATGACTTGTGGGTTATGAGAAAATTCCACCCAACAAGGGAATGGAGGCCCATAGGAGAGATACGATCCATGGGATGGATAAAACACTCAATCAACAAGTTGAAACATAGCTTAGTGGATGAATTTGAACCACATGTGAGTGGTTACATAGATAATTGAACAATATCTCGCCCAAAGAGTGAGAAAGAGAGACTCAGAAGACAAAGAAATCCCTAATATCTCTTTGAAACAAATTTAGCAACTCCCACATTAACAATAGTAACTTTGGAATGGGAACCATTGATTTCCCGTCTCCGAAAGCACTCAACGGTGGAGAATAGAGAGCCGTTGAGACTTGCATTTTCCATTAAACCACTCGAATATTGAAATACCACCACAATATAAAGATAACTCAATTCATAGCTCATTAAATACACAACAACCATTAAGCCTATAGAGCAATGATTAATAATGCCTTCAGTAGCTTCAACAAACCACAAAACGAGTTAACACAACAAATTACTCAACACACAGAGGAAAATTAATTCACATTGAGACATGATTTGCCTTAGAAACCCAAATGGGAAAACCAACATTCAATTGGCTTTGGCTAGACTCTTTATTGGGAATTAATGGGAAACTCATAGGATCTCTAGTTCATCTCTATGATCCTCAATGAAATTTGGATAACATTCCTCTTCCCTCTTAGCGAAAGAACCCCTTCTCCCTCTCATAGATACAAGATATAAGAGGTAGGATCATATGGGGGGATAACTGGAAGGTCAAGCATCCCAAACCCTTTAGCTTCCCCCAAGCTCATTTCTCATTCTTCTCTTTCTTTTTGTCCTTTTTTTTAACATTAGAGAAGATGTCTAAAGCGGATTTTATTTTTTTATTTCATCATTTTTTTTTTTGTTTACAATAATACTCTACCTTAACCTTACATCTTGTGTGCTTGCCTTATGTTTTAATTGAATGCAAGGGTGGACACCGATCATGATGGCCTGGGGCCCTTCATGCCAAAAAACTAGTTTCCTTCACCATCCATAGCCTTGAACCTTTCCAATGCTGATCATCGCAGAGCTTATGCCATAGCCAATTGTTCTTGTTCAGATCTTATTCATAGCATATTGAGTTGGGCCAATCCTCAATCTTCTTGATTTTGTGATGCCTTTTTAGTATTTATTATTATAGGGAGAGCCTACAAATTATTTAGAGTAGTATTGCACTATTTCAAGTAAGAGAGGACATTTGGTGGGATTTCGAGGTTAGGGAGGACATAACTAGAGCAAACTCAGGAGGTCACCTGATATGGTTATACCAATTTTTGCTTCTTCTTGTCTCATAGTGACAATGGAGGAAGTTCAAATCAAGACTTGGAGATTGGATGGTTTTGTATCATCAATGAAAAGAGTATGTATTTGAGTAGGATTGAAGTCCAAACTAACCTATCTAAATGGAACCTTATGCATACATTGATCAAAATGTTGCAATTTTTTTGTTCGAATTGTGTAACAAATCATACTGGAAAATAGATAAATTTGTTAATCAATATTTTTGTGTACAATTCTTTTACCTCCATGGAAATGGTTTGTTAAATTTAAATTATAAGTAGATATCAATGAAATGTCAAAGGAAGCATTTTGGCTACTTAGTAAGATACCCATGCATATGCATTTTTTTTGTGGCCATGGAAATGGTTTGTTAAATTTAAATTATACTAGATATCAATGAAATGTCAAAGGAAGAATTTTGGCTACTTAGTAAGATACCCATGCATATTTGTGGCCAGGGATTTTGAGTGCATTTTTTCTTCTTATTTTAATATATTATAACCACTCTAATTTTTATGGAGTAGGCTAACTCGAAAGCAATACTCCATCCCACATCCACATAAAGTACGACTTCTGACTTGTTATCTCCTCCACCATCATCCAAGATCTCCCCCTCCTTGATAATCTACGTATGAAATTTAATTTATTTCAATAGGTGGCGATGGGATTGCCATGCATGATGTATCTACCAGCCTTAATGCAAATTTCAACGAGAACACTTGAATGAGGGAGGAAGTCTGGATGACCTGTGTTTCGTGCTTGTGAGTCTATACATTTGACATTTTCTGGATTTGAGTGTGAAATTTGATGCAGATTAATTGTCTAGGCTCATGTTGCACTGAATCATTCGACAGGCTTGCTTCTTGTGTGTACGTATTCTGCTTACTTATTCTTTCTTTTTCCTTTAAAGGAGGATTAGTCTGTAAATTTACTCAAAATGTTTCTGCGGAGTTGATCTTTATTGTGCTTATTTAACCCTGTGACAACGTTTAAAGATTACTTCCTATGTAAATGTTTCCAGACACTTGTAAAGATTAATTCCTATTGCATTGTTTYCGAATATTTGTTTAAAGAGTACTTCTGCTTGGATTTTACGTTCCATTTAAATTAAACGGAATATCTGATTTTACAGTTGAAATGCTTGATATTATTTAAGTGATTATGTATTGKATGCAAATTTAGATGGATATTGAAGTTTTTGACACGTATTTGAGTGAATCTTTATTTTTTGAGTGAAATCCGCTTTCACAGAGCATACTTGAATGTTTTCTGAGCTTCGTTTCGACGTCTGAGGTTCGAATCTTATGTGTTTGAAAAATCATCTTTAAAATCTTCGTATATTTGGCGATTTATGTGTCACTATGGMACCCCCTAGGTGCATATTTGGYTGCATATGGAAGTCAGCCTTACTAAAAAGATTCTCTATGCCCCTGGCGCAAAAATCTTGTGAAACAAATCGGAGGATCATTCATAACTCTATGTGATTTATTTCCCAACAGGCTGTAGTGAAATACAGTCTATGCCATAGACGGTAGGGCTAATATAGATTGGAAGTTCGATGGTGTTGTTGCAATGCTACCCATTTCTAATAATACTCTAGAGCTATACATCATAATAATACTGCAGGCTTCTCAGAAGGTATACATCATAATAAAACACAGAGCATTCATTTTTCTTATGATTACATGGTCACACTCAATAATTGTATGGTCATACTAGTGACACTAGTTTTGGTTGGTGATAATATTTGGGTGTTTTATGTATTTGTATGTTTATGATCTCTAAATTTAATTTATTAATTAGTTATGTTTTTGAATTCAGTAAGGAAGGATTATATTTTTGAACCAAACCTTTTAAAAGGTTAAGGGTAGGAGAAGGCTAACTCTGGAAACCCAAACTCATTATAATTAGGATTCATACATTTGACTTCCTCACGTGTTGGAGTTCCAAGGACCTACAACCATAAGGACACATAGACCAAAACATTATATAAGCCTCAATAAATTTCAATTTCTTGTCATGTACGAATCTAGTATTAACCCACGATGGTAACGATTTTTACCTTGACAATCTCTCCTAGTTGATCTCTACATGTAAGCATGATGTCCCAGGGAAGATAGCAGGGAAGTTGTTCTATGTTATTAGAGGGGTGATAGAGCATGTATCAGACACAATAAACCATGCAATAATTATTGTACAAAGCACATAAAACCTACATGTCTCATATTATTCGAAATTATTTCATTAATTTTTCAATTGCTTGGGTAAAATTGCTGCTACCATTTGAGTGCAAATATTAATTTGAGATTTACACTATAAATTAGGAATATATTGGTCAGGCAATAGAATTGGTTCATTTAAGATATAAGATGAAATTTGAAAAGTAAATTTAGATACAAGATGAAATTTGAAAAGTAAATTTTAAGTCTTGATTACATTGTTTTTTAACCATTGAACTTAGAATTGATTAAGTCTTAAGTTATTTTCTTTAAGAACATGTGTATGTGTCAATGCCAATCATGATCATGATGGCAAGTGTTTCCAATATTACTAGATTTTTTTGATTTAACTTTGTTTGATTTACATTTACCAATTGCTCGATTTACAGGGACATATTGAAATAATTGGCATAATGGTTTGAAAAACAAATCATTCTCATATCAAGAACCTCCCTATTCAAATTTTATTAGACAAGCATATATTTTCAAGCCAAGACCTTGTTTGGAGTGATATACAACGTGAAGATGACACTATTGATCACACTGCTATGACACCATACAATAGGTTGGAAGACTTCATTATGGGAGAGGAAAACAACCCGGATGCACCATGTACATTTGCACGAAGATCGCATAGGAAACACTCTGGTGATGGTGACTCTTCTATGATGGGTTCAACATCCTTGAACTATGCATTGTCAGTATTTATCATGACCTCTTAATCCAATTTATATGTTCTTTCAATGTGTATTGTTAAGTTACAAAAATTATTATTGGTATTACTATTACATGTAATGATCTTTCTTTGAATGTTGGCTATTTTTTAGGTTCCAATGTTGTTATGGCCCAAATGATCTTGGAGGACATCCACAACCACCATTAAGAAAGCGATACTTTGTCCAAAAAAGAGGATGCTAATGCAAATTTATAGCGAAGGAAGTGAATGATATGCCAGGGGTTGCAATTATCACCTATAATGAGTACCTACAGGAGGATTGCAATGGTTGGCCATGCCATGGAAAATATGATAGATTTGGCGATCCAAATTTCTTGAGCACCACCCATCTTTCAAGGAAGATCCAATCAATGATAAAGACACTATGTGGACTTAGTGTTCCAATTGATACAATATTTGAATGCCATATCCTTGATGGGCTCTTTGGTTCCATGATGGGTGCTAGAGACCTTAATTTATGTAGAAAAGATGTCTCTAATATATTCAAATTCCATTTGAAAGATAAGTATCAATTAGATCCCAAAGATTCTTTGAGTGTTAACAAGTGGTATCAACAAGAGAAAAAATCCTTTTTTTTTTCTACCAGTGACCAGAAGGGGAGTATGTACCATTCATAATTGGCATCCAAACATAATGGATGCTTAATATGATGGTCAAGTGTTCTCACAACAACATGTTGGCTTTGGATTCTACGTTTAGCACAAACAAATATCGGGTGACTTTCATTGTTTTTTTTAATGTTTCTATTGAGTTCAATGTTTCATTCAATATAATTAGTACTCTAAAATTGAGAAGTTGATTATTGTATTGGTTTGTGTAGTACCAATTATACACAGTTCTTGCCTTCGATTCTCAATATATTGGTGTTCTTGTTGCATGGGCAGTGTGTTCACGCAATAGAACATCAAATATATCCCAATGGCTTAGACCACTCCTAGAAGCATGTAGGAAAAGATGCCCAAATTGGAAACTGAATGCTATCATGACAAATGATGCATTAGCAGAAATTAAAGCATTGAGGTGAGACAAATATTTTGCACGTTATGAATGTATGAATTATCATTATCACCTGTACACCTAAATTTTTGTTGTTATTACATTTAATGATGAATATATTTGGTTGCTAAATGTTAATCATGTTCAATTAACACAAGAACAAT
>JASDQU010206773.1:0-15262 GCA_032191745.1 Picea mariana
GCATACCTCAGATATGTTTTTTGAAATAGATGTAGAAGGCACTTCCTTCAATCTTTCTTTTCCTTTGTTGTTCTTTGAAGATTTCACTTGAACTGTGCTCTTTCGTTCCAAGTAGTCTTCATACAACACCTTCACCATCTCAGCCATGGAAAACACTGAATCTCTGAACTCCTTCTCATTTTGAGAAAGTTCTCTTGTAGATGCCATTTTCTTCCTTGAGATGAGCTCTTCCCTGGTTAACATGCAAAACTCAAATCCAAACGTCAACTAGCTCTGATACCACTTGATCCGCTGGATCTTTTAATGACTTATGGTTGAGTTTTAATTTTGCATGCATTAATTAACCATTTGAGAAAACTTAGTGAAGAATGAGGAAAGAAGAGGAATTATACAGCCATATAAATATGTGCAGATCTGAAATGCAATAAAAGACAGCAAACCATAACACGCAGATTGATAACAGAGTTCGGCACAAATTTGCCTACGTCTCCAGGCCTTTTCTCTGTGAGGGAGGCTTCTTTATTTCTGTTTGAAAGCTCAAAATTACATCACTGCAATGCCAAATGGCTACAAGACTGATCTGGTCATGTTTTCCTAGATCTCTAGAACCATGCAAAGAAAACGGCATGCAAAACAGACGTCCAGAGCTCCTAGAAATGATCCGACAACGTCTCCTCCTCAACAGCTTCTCTGCCTCAAACTAGCTTTGGCTTGGCTTCTCCTCAGCATCATTCTACTCTGAATGCCCCAAAAGCTGTCCCAATGCCTCAATCAAGCCTTGGTTATATAGCTGGGAAAGTTGGTTGCTCATCCCCAACTTCCTCCCAAAAATTAGGCTCCAAAAATGCCCAATAACTCCCAAAAATGGAGTAAATACATTAAAGATGGGCCTAATTACATTTAAAACTCAAAAATTTAGTTAAAAACCCACTTTAACTATATAATATAGTTATAATTCGCATAAGCCCCCCGAGCTCTGGCGCGCGCCCCTCTTGGCAAGGTCGTATGGCCTCATATGACCGAGCGCTAGCCCTTGGGCTAAGCGCTGGCCCCCTTTGCACTCGGCTCTCGGTCACTTGACAAACACATAGGACAACGGGATTACGGGCATAACCGTGGTTGTTGGTTTAACGGTTTAAACCGCCCAAACGGTATACATTGCACCCCTTTTTGGTGGTTGGGACTCCCAGTCATATGCATACAACCCACGCGACTGGTATAACATTCCCGCACGTTATATATAAACGGTCATATGGTTAACACAATAAACCACGGGTCAAGGCTAAGCCCCGACCTGACCCCCCATGCCAATATATAATAAACCAAACATAAATATATATTAACTCATTTCTGAAACACGTAACAATGCATGGCTTGTTGGCAGGGCGGTCGTTACAAAGGCGCTATACAATGGAGGGAGGTCCACGGTTCAAACCCAGTGGACTCCGCATAAATTTTATATAACGAGCCATTAGCCAATATAGGGGTGCCACGTGGAAGCCCATGACTAGGCCACGTGGCACCTTACCATTCGCCCAAATGATGCCACGTCTTGCAATAACATTTGCCCAATTGTCAGCTAATCACAAATTGACACGTGTCGCTTGTCGATTCATCCAAGTCATCTGCCACGTGTCGCTGCCATATGCTCTGTCACCTGCCACGTCATTGTACGGTCGCCATGTCATCCGACACGTAGGCTACGGACGTCATCCCATGCCACGTGTCACCCTTCTAGTGGTGACACGTGTCACCTCCGAATTAGACAACTATCAACCAACCAACATATGCCACGTGTCCATTGCTGATTCACCCATGTTTCTTGCCACTTGTCAACCGTGCCACGTCATCATACGGTCACCATGTCAGATGCTGATGTCATCTATGCCACATGTCAGTCACCTATTGGTCCATGTCAATTCACCGCATCAGCTTTCGTACGGTCCAGACAACCCTGCCACATCATCGTTGTACTATCTCGTTCATCCTGCCATGTCAGCTACTGATGTCACCCATGCCACGTGTCACCCTTTCAGTGGTGACACATGTCACCTCAGGATTGGTCTAGCCGTGTGCCAAAAAGTCCAAATCTGCCTACCACGTGGCACTCCCTGGAGCTGCCATGTGTCACCTGTATGAACCTGCCACATGTCGTCTGTACAAACCTGCCACATCAGCGTACGGACATGCCACGTCAGCGTCCGTACGGATTATATGGACTGCACAGTCAACAAATATTTTTGCATGTTTGCCTTATCAGATAGAATGCGATATCTTCTTCATACAGACTCCGTTTGACAAAGTAAATATACCACCGGAACCAGGAAGGCGAGACAGACGAAATGGCACAGGTTTCGTCGGATTCTGAGCACTTTCATTTTTGATCATTTTTCAAGCCCTGTAGGCTTCTGAATCCGATTTTGGATCAGTCTTAAAGACAAGTTTCAGTAGATCAAGGGTTTAAGAGGACTGAAGGTTCAAAAGTTTCATGGAGTGAAGAGTACCAAGGATACTGGAGGCTCGAAGGTTAGGGAAAGATAGGACCGTCGATTTGACGGAGGATTAAAGGCCGTCATATCTCCTTCGAATTTTGACTCTCGGGGACGACTGTGTGTTGGAGTAGGTAAGACTCGTCGAATCCCAGATTACCAAAGTTCTTCCAGCCGTTGGTTTGAGCGGAGTTTGTGAGTCATCGATCCCGTAGGGATTCAATGCTCCACAAATTTGTGGTTCAAGAAAATCGTGGGGATTGTTTGTTGAGGCTCTCAGATACTGGAGGTTCTGAAGTCCTGAATTGGGTGGAGAAAAATGGATAAGCCCACGGTTTTGAGTTCAGGGTCATGTGGACCTATCCCCTGACTAGAATAATCACTCTGAATGTCATTTTTTACTTGAACAAGAAGGAAAAGGCCTGTGGAAACGAAATTATAAGGTTTAGTGAAAACCTGTGAGCTGATCCAACTCTTGAACTTGAAGATCCTTAGATCGAGAGGTTAGTGGATCCTAGGAGTGAGAGGGGGTATGCATCAAGTGCACATATACTCAGTGGAGTATAGAAGTTTGAATAATGCCCATGCAAGGGGTGCACCAGGCCGACCCTTAGTCAAAGTGTTGAGGAAGTCTCAAGGAAGACAAACACAAGGACTACGTAGGGATATTTTCAAAAAATCTCTAAGTCTGAAGCCTTTTAGAAGTCCAGTGGACACAAGGAGTGCATAGGGATATTTTTGAAAAATATCTAAGTCTGGAGCCTTTTAGAAGTCTAGAGGATGCAAGGAGTGCACTAGAGGTCCGAAGCACCTCAAGGAAAAAAAAAAATCTCAGAAGAGATTGCGACCAAAATCCCTTGGAGGGAAGAGTTTATTAGTTTGAAGGTCGAGCAGACGAGATCTATTTGAGGGGGATCCAAAGCCTTTGTAGACCGTCAAATATGGAGAAGTAGCATGGGGTTTAAACCATTGAGGCCCTTCATACTTTTCGAGTTCGACAAGTTTTGTGTGTTGGGCGCAAAGGAGATGAAACTCCTAAAGTTTCGAAGATCGAAGTGGATCTGGATCGTTGGTTAGAGAGGGACACATGGAGAGAATATATGAACTCCGCTAGTTTAGAGTTCATAAGTTGTAAGGGGTTGTGTTGTGTAGACACCCGAAGTCCCGAAGCCCATAATAGATCTGAGTTGTCCATCCACTAGGACGTGTGGACTTTTGATTGTGACCTTCGCATGTTCCCCTGTTCGACACTCTGGGAGTGTAATGTGTTGGAGCGAGCAAAACCTCTGAAGCCCAGAATTCTAAATTTCTTTCCAACCGTGTGTTATAGGATTAATCGGTAAATGTGTACATAAACAAATCTCCCTATATCCCACTAGAAACTAGAATAAAACATAACAGAACATGAAAATTTCCCTAAGTTCTAATCATTGAGTTTACTAATTAACAAGAGATGGGCAACATACCTTTTAAATGTCACTTCCTCTTGCCATTGTCATCCTAGTTCCACTTCAATGCTCTTTTGATATTGATTCTACAAGGGAATACAAACCAACCAAAGTGAAAGCAACATAATGTAATCACAATAACTTATGCATCTCATCAAGTAATCATACAATAAAACAAGACTAGTTTTATGGGAAAGCAACATATCGTTGTATCATATTAAATGAAAATGGAGATTACAACCACAATCCTTGATGTTGCAAGCTCCCCTTCTGATGGCCCTTTTCTCCAACACACACACCTTTGCTCCAACCTTGAATGAAGAAAATCCCCAATAACGTGATGAACTAAAATGAGGCTCTCAAGCATTATCTAATGCAGAATTCTCCATACAATTCTTAGCCTATTCAATCTTATCCTTTTCATGCTTGGAATTTTCATGCTTATCCTTTTCCATGAGAGGTCCCTCTTTATATAGTGTGAAAGAGAGATGGTTGAGGAGACTAGGATGATCCCACCAAATCAGAGAAGCGAGAAAGATCCAAACTGTTAAGAAGCCACCTCATCTTCTAGAAGATCTCCTTCTAGAATTTTCACAAAGTTTGAATTTTCCTTAGCTTTCGACATCGTCACACCTTAGGTATAGTGCATCCCGTGGTGACATCACAACCCAGCTTTAGAGTAGGGAGCGATGATTAGTCATTGTCATACCCTGTGTATAGTGCAGTCTGTGACGACCTTCCTTAATAGAGTTTTTGAGAAGAGAAAGCCAATCACTTTCCTCATGGAGAAAGACTCTTTTTATATTTTCATGGGAACATGAACACATGTTGTCAATGGATCACTAGGGTGACCAAAATAATGTGTAAACAAATTACCCCCAAAGTATGAAGCTGGAACTCGTGACAACCGAAATACTTTGTAGAATGTGTGTGTCAAAAACAAGGAGTGCACCGATCAGAAACCTGCAAACAATCAAGCCTCTGCATAATAATATACCAGTGTTCGAGGTAGGAATTCCCATACTCATATTACAAAATTTCAAGTGATTCATGGCCACTAAATATACATTGTGGATCCATGTCATTATGAATCGACATAGCCACCAAGAATACATTGTGGATCTATGCTCTAAAGAAATCAAACTTAGACATAACCATGAGACATACAAAGTGGATATATGTATCAATACAAATCATGAATACTCCATCCCAACCTAGATCAAAATGATAATATATAGGGTGTTCATTTCCTCCATCTCTAAGTACGAATCTAGCCATGTGATTACAGGTGTTGAATTCTAAGATGGTAGAAACCACTTGATTAACGGACATTAATGAAAACCGTTAACAAGTGTGAGGGAAAGCACCATTGATGTCAATGACTCCTAAGGTACCCTAGTACAATCCAATGAATGTGAATAAATGAGTTGAAGTTGAACACTCAATTGAATCTCCCAATCAGGGTTCAATGATGTGAACCCACTGTTGAAAGTGAAGAAACCTTCCATTGAGGCATGCAGGCTCTAAGGTACTAAATTATTTCTATGTCTTATTCTCAGTTAATGAGTTGAAGTCGATAGGAAAAGACTCATCACAGGAGGGCATTGATGTATCCCCCATCAATGACACGAAATATGTAACATATTTGAGGTAGATCAAAATATGAAGTGATTTGAAACTGACACATGGAAGGCTGACATGGTAGAAGATTTATGACTGCAGATGACCGACTTGATAGAAGGCTTGTTAAGTTTAGAATTATTTTGAACATATGAACGACATGACAATGGTATTGGCAGCATTGAATCAAGGAGGACCCATCATATGAACATGCAGATGGTCAAATGAGAGACAAATGGATTTCCCAACCCGGATACAATGATGAAGGGGTGTGTCATGTTCAAGAGGGACTATTACTGCAACTAACACAGATACAAAGATACATTTCTTTCCCAATTTCCCCCCACCATTTGTAGTGAGTACCTCTTTATTTTTATGTAAGTTTGAGGAGGATAACATATGCTTTTCGATGTAAGCTCATCCTTCAGATGAGTCCCTCAAAGTATGTTTAACGAATCCTAAGAAGGAGTGGTTCGATCCCATATGGGTCTTTCGATGTTTGTTTAATGAGTCCAAAGAAATAAAACTCATGGTTTTTTCATGTTTAGAGAGTCTGAAAAACACTTAAAGAGAACTCCACAAGGTCCTTTTCTGTAAGTCAATCTGATGAGATCAAAAAAGTGATAATCTACCGCTCATCATATGTTTTTTTCAAATAATTTTACGAGCGTGAATAGAACAAGGTCGCTCAACAATCTTTTCATGTTTAGAGAGTCTAAAAAGAGATTAAAGGGAACTCCAGGGGGTTCTTTTTTCATATAACCTTTACGAGTCTAAAAAAGTGATAAAAGTATACTCAGTTACATTCTCATCGATTTATGAGCATGAGAAAGAACAAAGACTAAGCTCGGAGTTTTTCCTGAAAAACCCTAAAAGGATCTGTACATGCGACAAATGTATAAAAACAAACCAAAATACGTATCCATGTTCCAATGTTTCACTCCTAGGCTTTTTATCTACAAAATTCAACCACTTGCAAAGTCGTTAGGACTTTGGGGTTTAGATGAAATATATAAAATAATAAAAAACACAAACACAAAAGTGAAAAAATCAATAAAAATGGGTAAAAACCTCTTTTCACTATTTCATTCAGTCATTTCACCCAAAACTTGTTCCAAACCCCCTATTTACCTCAATTTTCAACTGTGGATTATGGAGGGCACGACTAATCATTCGATGAACCGTCTCCACAAAACAGGTAATCTTCATTTTCTCCAACTTTCCATGGATTAAAATTTGTTTTTCATTGGTTATAAATAGACTTTTGAGTTAATTTTTTTAGGGTACCTATTCGCGGTGGTCGTCGTAGGTGCCCTATATCGGGCCCTGCGACAATATAGGATCGTTGCAGGTGGCGATATAGCTGGCCGACAATGAATCCACACTGTGCATATGCCTTGGTTTGTGACGAATCTGCACTGTGCAGATTCCTTGGCTTGCGACGTGTGCAACCCCAAAAGTTTTTAAAGATGAAAAATCCAATAAAAATTGTCCATGGAGGAAGATAATGATTCTAATATCTCTTTATGGTTCCATTGCAGGTTTTCCATGGTAAAAAATGTTGGAATGGCATGAGAGAGAGCACAAAGAGGAAGACTACTTTGTCGAGAATGACCCAGGAACAATAATGGCCCTCTGACAGTGTGGGTTACTGAAGTTATTTAAGATATAGGGTATGAGGGCCCATCTGAGATTACTCAAGTACCTAGTTCACATGTGGGTGCTCACATTCTTACGATAGATATTGAGGATATATACTTCTTAACATGACTGTCTCACTGTGGATCCCAAGTAACACTTACATGTAGTAGAGGTGGTGGTGCAGCTATGAACCATTATATCAGTGAACATTGTGTGTCAGGTAATCAGAAACATAGCGGTAAAGTCACTATAAGAGATGTCTGATACTTGCCTCTACGGACCATCCTCTATACCATCACATGCATGGCAAGGAGTGTAGCTCCCCATATGGCTCTTCTGAGCTATTTCCAGTATGTGCTGGAGTGTATGGAGCCCTGAGTTTTCAATTGGTGTGAAGGGGTTCTCAAGAGTATGAAAAAACAACTGACCAAGTGTAGGAGTGGTGAAGTGAAATAGTTTGGATACAAGTCGATTTTGGCATCCTTCTTCCTAGAGAGGGTCCCAATTTTTCTCTTACAGGTAGAGTGGGATCTACCTGCCCCACAGGATCCGAGAATGAAGAGGTGGGTTGACCTCATGGCACGACATGCAGTCGGTCCCATCATTATATATAACAATGTCTTCTTCAACTGGTTGAGAACTCAAATGCTCATGGTCGATGACTACGCATATACCAGGCTAGAATTTTGAGTAGATCCAGACTTATCTCTTCTCGAGGGTTCCCAATGGGGAGACATAGGTAAGAAGGAATTTTTTTTTATCTGATGTTTTTGTGATTTTTAAGGATATAAAATGTTTTTTATGTTGTTTATTCGATGACTAATCGAATTCTCTTTGATGATGTAGATGTAGGACTATACCATCCTCCATGTTCATCCCCTATCCATAGGCGAGGAGAGAGAGGTGATGTAGGAGGAGTAGCTGCTACTTACATCGATACTATAGAACAAAACCTGGAAGGCCTCATGATGAACATCCCAGATGCCTCCATCGATGATATTCTGAGGCATTACCAGCGCCACATAGTGGGCGTGTCTGCTTCCATCGGTCGACTACTATGTATAGTAGCATGGGTAGTCATGTGTTATAGCGAGCAACATTCTTGATGTTATATTGTACATGAAGCCATGTGCTTCACATTTTTTATATTTTGTTCTTCAGACAAAAACACTTTTTTATAAACTTTTATCGTTATATATATATGAGGCTTCTACCGGCTTACTTGTTGTATATACAAAATGTGATTCGATTTTATAAATGTCTCAAATGTCTGTCTAACACATAATTAGCCAATGCATCTGTTAATGTATTTAGACATCTAGGAATGTGTTGATATTCAATGTAATCAAAATGATGTTCCAAGAGGAGAATTCGTAAATATACCTTTAACAAAGTAGGACTTTAGATAGAATAAACATTACTCAAATGTAGGACTACTAACTGTGAATCAAGTCATACAACAAGATGACATATTCCAATTGAAGCAACGTCAGTCAATAATTCGATGACTGCACTGTATTCTGCGATATTGTTAGTTGCACGACCAAGGAAACCACCATGTAGACTAATCAATTCATTTGTAGGTGCATAGATTTCTCAAGAAGTAGATGCTAAGTTTTGAGTACAGTGACTAGCGCCATTAGCGAAGCCAAGGTAGGGTAGCAAAGACAACGACATATGAAAACCAAGCACAACGCAATGTAAGAAACTGAAGGGTGAGACCAAACAATGAAAAAGCACACAAAAGTATGATAGACTAAAGTACAAGCACTCATGCAAAAATGACTTAAGAATAATACTTATTTAAGTAAATCCCATTTATGGGTTCACTCAAATGGATTATATCATAATCTACTAGCTCATAAGCTCCCTTCTCCAACACTCTTTTGAAAATATAAGGACCTCGCCACATGGGCTCAAATTTACCAACCCCTAGAAAATCACGATCTTGCTCGTAAAGAAGAACTAGATCACCTACAGAAAAAACATGTGGCTTGACATGCTTGTCGTATTGATCTTTAACACGTTTCTTTTGAGTTTCAATAACCAAGGTGGAATCACGACAGGTTTCATCTAATTGCATCAAGTACAACAGATGTTCCTCTTCATCAGAGGTGTTATGGAGAAGTTCAACGACTAGTTTCAAATATGGTATCTCATATTCAATTGGAAAAATAGCTTCGATACCATAAACTAGTTGGAAAGGTGTAAATCTTGTGGCAAACTTAATGGATTTTTGATAGTCCCATAATTCTAAAAACAACATCGTGTGCCAATTCGTCTTATGAATTCCTACCATTCGTCGAAGCATAGTAGTAATAAATTTTTTGATTGCTTCAACCTGGCCATTGGCCTATGGATAATAGAGGGTTGAGTTTTCATGGCGAAGACCCAACTTTTCCGTAAGTTTAGACATCATAAAATTTCAAAATTGACTACCATGATCAATAACGATGGCTTGAGGGACACCAAATCTAGTAATGATATGACTGAATATGAATAGTGCTATAGTTCTCCTAGTGTTATTGAATGTAGGCATCACCTTGGCCCATTTAGTGAAATAATCCATAGCTACAATAATGTATCCATTCCCCTCGGCCGAGTGAGGGTTACATGTCATGAATTCAATGCCCCATTTATTGAACAGACCAACAAAAACTACAGGGTGAAGAGGAGTAGGGTGAGATCTGATCTTATGATTATAAGTTTGAAAAACATGGCATTTATGTAAATGTGTTGAACCTGCACAGAATAGATCTAGTTAAACAATAATAAACACATTTGCAGAGAGAATTGAAAAGGAAGAAGAAGGAGAGAAAGAATGAAATAATTCTCATTAACCGTTATGAATAATGAATAATTTACACATGATATACTCTGTATAATTCAATGAGTTCGACTTGAGGTGAACCAAGTCACCATAGTGGTGGTATAGAGTGATGTAGACACACACCAACATTTACGGGAGTGGACTGTCACCTATTCTAGTTTCTCAGGCAGTTACGGGAGTGAATTGCCACCTAGTTGAGTTAACTAGTCAACTAGTCTTCAGTTAACTGACTGAACAGTGAGTAGTGAGGAGATAACTCGGGGAATAAAGGCTAATGTGCCACTTTGGTGATGATCCCAAGGCAAGGTCAAATTAGCATGGTGATGATCCCAATGTTGCATGGTGATGATCCCAATGCAACATCTAAACTCAAGTCAACTAGTCAAACTGAAGTGTAAACTGAAAGAGAATATTATCCAGGTGGAATATTCTCCCATAAAATATAGGAGATTGGATAATGACTAATTATGACTAATAAACAAATAAAAACCTTAGGAAAAATAAATCCTAGGTGTGTGTGAAGTAACTCTAACACCCCCCCCGAACATCACTATGGTGAAAATACAAATTGGGTCCTGGAAACGAGGCCATGTTAGGTACCCAAGTACAAAAGATACACTGAAAATAAAGTGAGGAAAGAGGGAAAACCTCATGGGAAAACCCCCCCTCAAGGTACAATGTATGTAAAAATAAGAACAATAGTTGCTAGGCAACTGTGTCCTTCACTCCAAGACGACCTCGTAGAGAATGTAATTTCTTCTCAGTGAAGGTCTTGGTGAAAATGTCTGTTGTTTGTTCTGCTGAAGGACATAAATGTAAGTCGATGATACCCTCGTGTACTAAGTCCCGGATGTAGTGCATGTGGATCTCGATGTGCTTCGTCTGCTTCCTCTGAACTAGATCTCTGCAGAACTTCAGAGTGCTTTGGTTGTCACACCAAATGACAATCGACCGATGAAACTGAATTCCCAACTCAGTGAGAAAATGTTGTAGCCACATAACCTGAATGGTTATGTTAACTACCCCTTTGTACTTTGCCTTGGCTGGAGATAGAGCAATGGAAAATTTCTTCTTGCTCGACCAACAAATAGGCCTAGAACCAAGACTGAGTGAGTAACTAGATGTGGACTTGCGATCAATGCTATCGCCAGCCCAGTCGGAATCAGTAAAACCAATGAGATCTAGTGTAGAGTCTGCTGCATAATGAATCCAAAAGGTGATGGTGCCCTGTACATATCGAAGGATATGCTTGGCAACTTTCCAATGTAGCTCATGTGGCTCCTTCATGAACCTGGAAACTGCGCCAACCACATATGAGAAGTCCGTTCTAGAGTGTGTAAGATAAAAAAAAGCTTCCCACTAGCTATCTGTACAGTGTGTTGTCAACCAATGGAGTCTCCCTGCCATCCTCAAGTTTGACTCCTGATAGGAAAGGAGTCGGAGTAGACTTGCAGTCTTCTCAAGTCCAAGGAAGAAGTGTAGCAAACCCATGCTCGTCATCAAAAACCTGTCATGAAGAATCCTCTTGACTGCAACAATCACTGAAGTTGAGCAACCAGTGATCAACAAATCATCAACATACATACATACATAATGAACAATCACTGAAGTTGAGCAACATTCGGGTTTGATTTACAACATACAAATTTCTGTGACAACAGGTAGGAGTCCATCTTAGAATACCATGCCCTCGGAGCCTACTTGAGGCCATAAAGTGACTTCTTCAGTCGACAGAACAAAGATGAGTCCTACATTGGTGATTATCCCAATGTTGCATGGTGATGATCCCAATGCAACATCTAAACTCAACTCAACTAGTCAAACTAAAGTGTCAACTGAAAGAGAATATTCTCCAGGTGGAATATTCTCCCCTAAAATATAGGAGACTGGATAATGACTAATTATGACTAATAAACAAATAAAAAACTTAGGAAAAAGAAATCCTAGGAGTGTGTGAAGTAACTCCAAAAATTTCTGGACGATAATAATGCAATCCTTAAATAGTGAAGGCTAGAAATAACTAGCTCGTAAGATATTTTGAGAAGTGGCATACCTAGACATATGAACTCCACATGCTCGAGAGTGATAGTCATTCAAAGCTTTCTCAGCTTCATCGTAGGTAAGGCATTGTCGAAAAATGGAGTCAATACCATGGTGGTAAAGAGTATTACTGAGGATGATGTATTGACGAGCTTGATACCGTATACGATGACGATTCGTACTAGAAAGGTCGGGCCAAAAAGTTTGATTCTGGATATAAATGATAATATCTTCGTACCATATGTCATCAGAACTAATCATAAAAAGGGATTCGACATTTAAGGAATCCTCTACCACATTTTCTGTCTCAGTGGAGGGAAGTTCACATATCAATTTGGCAAAAATCAAAGATTTCTTTGACTTAGCGTGTTCAAATTCTAAGTCAAACTCCTAGAGAATAAAAATCCATTTGAGCACTTTCCCCCCAACAATTGTCAAGTAAGGATGTGTTGCATGGGGTTGTGATCAGAAATAATAGTGGTCCTGCGTAACAAGATATAGTGATGAAATCATTGAACAAATTGAACAACTGCCAAGGCTAGTTTCTCCACATGTAAGTATTTGGTTTCGGTATTTGTGAGACTCCTACTCGAATAGTATATCACATGTTCATCGTGCGAATCATCCTCATGGAATAAGACCATGGAAATGGTAGAGTCCAAAGCAGCTAAGTAGAGGAGGTAATCTCAACTATAGTCAGGTGGAAATAGTAGTGGTGCACGGGTTAAAGAGAGTTTCAAAGATTCAAAGGCTTTGGTTGCGGTGTTGTCCCATAGAAAGTTGTAACCTTTCTTGAGTAGCTGAGTGAATCCTTTCATTAATTCAGCATAATTGGGGATGAATTGTCATAAAAAAAATTCCTTTCCTTGCAAACTTTGGAGATGGCGGAGTGTGGAAGGAGGAGGTAGATTAAGAATCACCTCAACCTTCAAAGGGTCTACTCAAATCCTGTGTATAGACACAATAAAACCGAGAAGTCGGTCGGACTACACACAATTTTTTTGTGTGTGTGGGTTCAAATGTATAAGATAATACCGAAAACATAGGAAAATGGCCCGTAAATGTGCCGGGTGATCTTGACGACAGATGGAATGCACTGGTAGATCGTCAATATAGGGTTGTATGATGTTCTTTGTATCATGGAAAGAATAATACATAGCACATTGAAAGTTCACACCAACATTCTTTAGACCGAAAGGTAATTTCGAGTATGCAAAGGTTCCCCAAGGGAAAATAAAAGCAGTCTTGTGTTGATTCGTTGGTAAAATATTAATTTGATTATAGCCGGAGAAACCGTCTATCAGGGAGAATATTTCTCTTCCATCACAGTATTCAATGATCTGGTCAATGAAAGGGGTTGGATAATTGTCCTTAGGACAAGCTTTATTTATATCCCTATAATCTACAAAAACATGGATGGTACCTTTCTTCTTATTTACCAGAACAAGATTGGATACCCAATCGGTCAAAGACACAGGATAGAAAAAGCCGACTTTAAGAAGTTTCTCTAATTCAATATTGATAGCAGTGGCTTTACGTGGATGTAGTAGGCAAAGTCTCTGTCATACTGGTTTAGTGTCTAGATGAGTCTTAATCTCATGCAAAACAATATCAAGATCGATACCTAGAATTTCTTCATAACTCCAGGTGAAAACGTCATGAAATTCTTGGAAAAGGGCTTTATAAGTGTGGACCTCATCAGTAGAACACGAGGCCCCGATATGAACATTATCCATGACTCCAAGTTTAATTGATATGTCTAGAGGGATAGTAGGTGAAATGTTACTCAATTTCCCTTCATACAAGTCATCGTGTGTTGACTCAGGAACGAAAGAAATAACAACAACGGTCGACAGAGTCGAAATCAATTGGTAGCTCTCTATGGTGTCACGTTCTAGGAAGAGAATGGAACGATGATGCCCATCATCCCATGGAGTGTCTTCCATAGACATGACTGACATGATCATCTCATCAGTAGGAAAGATCACATGAAATAGATCAGGATATGTATCACAGAGAGAAGGAGGGGAGGGGGTGCCGATTGGATAGCTTGATAAGCGAATTCAACTGGACTTAAGGGAATTTGGTTGTTGTAACAAGGATGATCACCAGGGCTAGGTACTATCCAT
Organism: Picea mariana; assembly: GCA_032191745.1. NCBI lineage: Eukaryota > Viridiplantae > Streptophyta > Pinopsida > Pinales > Pinaceae > Picea > Picea mariana. The sequence continues at coordinate 14,198 of JASDQU010206773.1, forward strand.
GGGTCATATGACACAGGGGTTTCACGAGCAGTGGTGGAAATCATGTTAATCAAGGCAACACAAGGAGGAGAAATATCAGGTGGTGGGATTGGGAATGTACCCATCAAAGTTGAATATTTCAAAATACCCACGCCGACATTCTTGTAACTGGGAGATATCTTCGAGATAAAGGGTATGGTGCCAATACACGATTCAACATTAAAGAAGGCAAGTTGGTCAACAATGACAACCTTTCCTTGGTGCGGGAAACGTAACACAAAGAAAAGGGTAGACACAACTACACACATGGAATCAATCCAGCTATGGCCAAGTAAAAGGTTGTAATCAAGAGGTGCATCGAAGATCTCAACCTCGACATTGACCGATTTACCTTCCAATGTAATAGACAATGAGGGAATAATAACGTAAGGTTTGAAACCTGTACCATTGAAGGCCTTAAGGGTATTGTGTGACTCAGTAAGGGTAGGAGAGACAATAGCTTTCCAACAAGCAATGAACATGACGCAAGTCGAGGCTCCTTCATCAATAGTGGTTCTATAGATATTCTTGTTTTCAATGACAACTTGGATCTGAAACGCTAACTGAGGAGGGAGCCTTGGAACATGATATTCCAGGTCAAAGATTATTAAATTAGTATTCGTGGGGTTAATTCCACCAATGGATTTTAACAATGCCTTCCGTTGAGTGGGACAACTTTGAAGGACTTTGAGATCCGACATCGCGGAGGGTGCTTGCTCAAGGTCTTCAAAAATACTTTAGTTTTGCGTAGCATGTGCATGAGGGTTAAATGACAACCTTCGAACAATGCCCTTTAGAGGAGGGAGAAGAACTGTATCTAGAGCCAGTATTTCGAGATGAAGAGGATCATTTGGAGGTGAAGAGTAGGGAGGAGATTGAACCAATGAAGGTGGTAAATCATCAACTTTATACTTCGACAGAGAATAATCTCTGGCCCGAGTTGCGACTGCAACTTTGTTCTTTTTAGAGTCATCAGTAAACATAAGGACATAGGATGTGGTAGAAGGAGAAGATTGGTCATGAATGACCAATTGGGACTGCTGTTGA
>JASDQU010206773.1:15403-28521 GCA_032191745.1 Picea mariana
TTATTAGTTTTATCTTCCTTATTCTTACCCTTCCCTTTCTTTTCGTTTTGATTTTTCCCAGTAGGTGGGGATTGGACCAAATTAACTTCGACATTCTTACCGGAGGAAGGAGTAGGAGAAGAAGTATTTTGTACATTAGAATTATTAGATTTAGGATTTGTGTGACTAGCTTGTGGAGACCGAGTCTCGGCATGGAAGGTACCGATCACACCATCAACAACATGAGAAGTTATTGAATGTGTCGGGGTAGGATTCATGGAAGGACGAGGAGCATCAAGGATTAAGTCATAAAGTGTTCCCATTTGAAAATAAACGAGATCTAGATACTGAGCATGACTAATCACTTGCTCTTTAATGACAACACCACCCATGGAAACATCACGGGAAATACAACCAATGAGTGATTTGGTAAACCACTCAACCAACAGTTGATCAGGAAGGGGAACTTTGATTAACCATCTTCTCCTCCTCCACTCATGAATGTGATCATAAATATGAGTGGAAGAAGATTTCTTAAAAGAACTCAAAATCTCGGTTCCTGTCTCATAACAAATAGGCAATTGATAATGCATTAGAAAATCCATGGCTAGGGTGTTAAATTCATTAAAGAAACCTCGTGGTAACTCAATGTACCACTTTGCTACCAAACCTGTGAGAGTTGGAAAAGTCACAATCTAATGGAGTCATCCATCAATGAGTTGGACGAACAAAAAATATGGAAAGCCATAACATGATTATCCGGGTCCTCTCCCGATTGACCATCAAACTTAGGAATGTTAGACAGTATTTTGGCTGGAAGAAAGGCCAATAAGGAGAGTGTAAAATAGGATCATTCAAGATCCTATACAAATCCGGTAAATCCAAGGTGGCCAGAAAAGGAAACTGTCTGTTCACTTATGGGAACTGGTAGTTTTGGGGAGGGAGTCCCGTAGGTGTACCAGTAGGACCGTAAGCAGTCTGCAAATAATTAGACAGTCCTGACAGATTCGGTTGTGGAGGGTTTTGGGGAAAATAGCCGGTTGGGTTGATTAGGTACGTTCCCTTGGAAAGGAACGTTATATTGAAAATTCAGACCCCAAATAGGATTCATAGAACCTGGGTACGGTTGACCGAAATCGAGAGGAACAAAGGAATTAACTTGAGGATGTTTCCCTCCAACCAGTTATTGGTTCCCTTGGAAAGAAAGATTCCAAGGTTGAGATGGTAACACATGTACGTTTTTTCCATAAACTGGGTTATGGACCCCAACTTGAGGTTGCAACCTAAGTTGAGGTTGTTCCCCAATCTGAGGTTTCCCCCCAACTTGGGGTTTGGCCTCCAACAGGAATCTGAAAACCAAAAGTGACAGAAATATTAGTGCCTCCAACTGGATTGAAGCCACTAGGGACGTAGGGACGTAAGGCCCTCTAGAGAGAACCTAGGTAGGTGTAGGAACAAACTGATTGAAAGCATTATACCCAGGAGGAATAAAAAGTTTTGACCCTCTAGATGGATTCTGGGTAGGAATAGTAATGGAAGTGTTCAAAGCGTTATACCCAGAGGGAAGTGAAGGATTTGGTCTAAGCAAAAGTGGTGCTCCAATAAGAGCTTGAGTGATAACCACATTTTCAGTAGAAATAGTCGTATCATGTGGGACCATAGTAGAATGGGCCATCTGGAGAGGTAGAATTGAATGATAACCAACCAACAATTGGTTTTATACTATGGTGACACGACTGGTTGTACCAATAAAGTGGTCTAAAGGTATCGTATAGGTAACATATGTCTCTGACACTTGTGATGCCATATGTTGGTCAGGACTTGACCCTAGGTTGTTATAAAGATCGTGTATTGTCATGGGAGCAAAGCTAGGATTGAAAATTCCAGCAATATGATCTAGGGTTCTAAATGATTCACTTTGAAAAAGTGGATCGTCTACTCCAGATTCTGCGTTAGGTCTAGTAAGTACTCCAATTTTGTCAACAATAACAAGTTCTCTTCGGAGAAAACGTGCATCTTGTCTAATAATCAATAATGGATTTGGGGGAAGTCTAAATGCCTCTAAAGAATCCGAAACAATTCATAATCCCTCTAAAGAGTGTGAACTTCCAACTTGTGAAGCTACTTTGTTATTGGGAGCTCCCTCAGGAGAGCCTTCTAGTGAATTGGGAAACAAAGGAAAGTAACCTTTCGGATCTTCCGGATGTAATCCATGCATCCTATGTGAACGACAAAGGCCGATGTTGGCCAAACCAAATAAAGAATGAAAAAATTCTATGACCAACTAAGGAAACAAACAACAATCACTAATAAAATCTAGAAATCAAACCAAGCAAACAAACCTTCTTATTTCAAAGTCACTAGTTGGTGATGAAATCCAACATCGCGAAGTCAAGACAAGAATGGGATAGGATAAAGTGGGTGGAAAAGTTACGTTGATGACCTACTTAATAGAATTACACCCCGGTGGAAGCTCCCACACATAATCGTGGGTATACCCTCCAAGGAGCCCGAGTGAGTTTGGCCAACGTCGATTCTAGGTACCGTGAAGACTTTCCCCTCCACAGTCACCTCGTGTAAGACCCTAAAGAGATAGGATACTAAGGTTACCAACTACAACAATGATGCCTGGGGAAACAATCGACAGTCTGATCCACGCGCAAAGGCAAGGTATCTAGCCCTAAATCAACTCCAAAGGCTCCCACACATAATCGTGGGTATACTTCAAGTGACCCCCAATAATATGTGCAATATTCACACCAAGACCAACAAAGCAGGGTGAGTAACTCTGCCAGTCTTAATGCAACCTCAGGTTTGACCCTTATGTGAGAAGGGCTTCCCAGAAAAAAATGTAGCAATTGGATTTGAAATCTCCCTATCACAAGATACTACTATGTTTTTTGATGCTTTGGAGAGTGTGCCTTACAACCTATTCCAAAGAGCTATCCTAGCTAATGTTGGTGAAGAGAATTTCTAGAAAATAAAAGTTACTAATAAATTTTAAATTACGTTGTATTTTAAAAGTTGTTGTTTACTCAAAAGGGAGATGGAGATGAAACTGATGGAGTTGTGACTTTGACCCAATAAAATGCAAGAAGAGATGAATGTGCAATCTTTCAATTCAATTAACTCTAATTACAGTAGGGAGAAGGTATTTTTCTCTGAAGTACAAATGCTACAAAATACTATTTCTCATTTCTTGAATGAACACAATTCCAAATAATCAAAGACTATAAAAATTTCCAATGTTCTCTAAAAAAAATTTTAAATGCAATAATTTTCTTATGAAATATTACTAAAAAGAATAAATGATTTCAGTTCTTCCTTTCCCAAATCAAATCGGAGATATAATGACAAAAGGAAAGTGTAATCCAAGAAAATCAACACATTCAACACAATTCCCAAATCAAACTCATAACGTAGACAAAAATGAAATGATTGAAAATCTTTTTGTCAAATGCAAACAAAAAATGTTTCTCAATCAAAAAACAACTTGGAAATCAAAATAAATCCAAAACCGCAAGTAAATAAGATACCCTTTGTCAACAAGCACTTAGATCAAGATCCAGAGATTATACCCTTGTGGCAAGAATAAAAAAAGCAAAAACTTGCAAAATTTATAAAGAAAGACTTTCAATCACTGAAAACCAATCAATTGCAAGATTTAAACTCACAAATCAATCAAACACTGGTATCAGAAGTCCTCCCTAGGAAACTAAGGAAAAACTGGGCAAAAAAAAAAAAATGACTCAGTCCAACGAATCCTATAGGAGTCGTCACAGGCTGACAGTAGGGAACAGTGCGACGAGGAAAGGTCATCGCAGGCTACTAGTAGGACACAGTGCGATGATGTCACACTGGATTGCACAAGCAGGATTCGACTTCAGAGGGTCATCATAGGCTGATTGTATAGTATAGTGGGATGATCTCTGTAATTGAGGAAAAATTGGGAGAAAGAAAAAAAATCTAATTGGACTTTCAGACCCAGGGAGTCCAGATGGATCACCCACAAACTCAAAGAATTAATTCAATAAAAAAAGGCAGGCTAAAATCAAATGGAAAGAAAAAATCCAAAAAGAGAGTCGTATCCGCAGTATGGTCGCCAATTTTTTTATAGGATTAATCGGTAAATGAGGACATAAACAAATCTCCCTAGATCCCACTGGAAACTAAAACAAAACATCACAGAACGTGAAACTTTCCCTAAGTTCTAATCATTGAGTTTACTAATTAACAAGAGATGGGAAACATACCTTTTAAATATCACTTCCTCTTTCCATTGTCATCCTATCTCCACTTCAATTCTCTTGTGATGTTGAGTCTACAAGGGAACACAAACCAACCAAAGTGAAAGCAACACAATGTACTCAACAAGAACTTATGCATGTGATCAAGGAATCATACAATAAAACAAGACTAGTTTTATGGGAAAGAAACATATTGCTCTATCATATTAAATGAAAGTGGAGATTACAACCAAAAGCCTTGATGTCGCAAGGTCCCCTTCTGATGTCCTTTTGATCCAACACACATACCTTTGCTCCAAACTTGAATGAAGAAGATCCCCAATAACTTGATGAATTGAAATCAGGCTCTCAGGCATGATCTAATGCAGAATTCTCCATACAATTCTTGGCCTATTCAATCTTATCCTTTTCATTCTTTAGCATTTTGATGCTTAGTCTTTTCATGCTTGGCCTTTTCATGCTTAGCCTTTTCAATGAGATGTTCCTCTTTAGATAGTGTGAAAGAGAGATGGTTGAGGAGACTAGGATGATCCCACCAAATCAAAGAAGCGAGTAAGATCCAAACCGTTCGGAAGCCACCCCATCTTCTAGAAATTTCGTGAAGTTTAACTTTTCCTTATATTTCGACATCATCACACCCTAGGTATAGTGCAACCTGCAGCGATGTCATAGCCCAATTTAGAGCAGGGAGCAATGATCAGGCATCGTCGCACCCTGTGTATAGTGGATCTTGGGATGACCTTCCTTAATAGGGTTTTTGAGAAGAGAAAGACAATCACTTTCCTCATGGAGAAAGACTCTTTTAATCTTTTCATTGGAACATGAACACATGTTGTCAATGGATCACTAGGGTGACCAAAATAATGTGTAACACCATGAGATTACGACGAGAATTATGGACCGTTGATCTCCTCCTCTATTCAGTGATCCGTGAATTTGGTGTTTGGGAGGAACGTCACATGTTGTTGTTGGAGCTCTCAAAGCCCGAAGCTCCAAAGTCCCTAATTTTTCTAAAAAAAAGAATTTTGGCCCAGAGTCACGTGGAGGACTCTGTTGGTGAATTATAACCCTCACGACTTTGAATTTTCGCATGGGAAAAAGGAAAAGGACCTGTGAAGAATATTTTTGAGGGCTCAACAGGGTCCTGAGAGATGATTCATCTCCTGAATTCGAAACGATCGTTAGACCAGGAGGTCGCGCAGGCCCTGGGAGTGATGGGGTTTTGCATCAAGTGGTATCATAGCCTGAATTAAGCTCTGTGTGAAATAAAAATTGGAACCATGCCACCGAGAAGACACAAAGATAGACCTGTAGCAAATCCAACTATGAAAGAAGAGATGAGACGACGTCCTGCAAGATTGGACACCGTGGAAACAACACAGAGAAGATTACCTGATACTGGTGACTTCAGTGAGGCTGAGAGTGAAGATGTTTAAGTAGAAGGATTTGCAAAAGAACAAGTAGCAGAAGAGCGACTGCTGAGATCTGTTGTTAAAATGGGAGCTAGAGAAAAAATGGAAGTCCGAATGTATGAATGCAATTTGGATGTGGAAGAATTGATCGATTGGATAAGTAATTTGGATAAGTACTTTAATTATGAGGAGATTGATGATGAAAAAAAGGAAAAACATGTTGTGACCAGATTGAAGGGACACACAGTTCTATGGTGGGATGAATTACAAGATGTTAGAAGATGCAAAGGTAAGTCGAATATTAAGAATTGGGATAGAATGATAGCTAAGTTAAAAGATAAATACATACCCAAATATTATCAGATAAATCTATTCAGAAAATTGCATAATTTGAGACAGAAGGTTTTTTCGGTAAAGGAGTACACCGAAGAGTTCTACAAACTGAACATAAAAGAAAGACATAGGAAGAGTGATGAGGAAAAAGTTGCCAGGTATATTAATGGCTTGAGATATGATATTCAAGATGATATCAACATGATGACAATGAAGACAATGGAGGATGCTTATCAGGTATCCCTGAAGGCAGAGGAAAAGTTGACCAAAAAACAAATTCATAGGAATAGAGGAAAGAGTCCTAATTGAGGAAGAGGAATTGTCTGAGATAAATTCCAAAAGCCCAGAGTAGAAGCTAGAAAGTATCATAGTTAGGTAGAAAGAGGGGTAAGTTCCATAGGAATACAGTACAGTGGAAGAAGTTCTTTTCCTAGAGGAAGAGGGAGAGGCATAGGAGGAGAAGTGAAATGTTATTCTTGTGGAAAGACATGGCATATGTCTTGGGAATGTCCTAAGAAGAAGAAAGAAGGAGGCAAAGAAACTCACATTTCTGAAGTGAAAAAGAGGAATGTGGAAGCATAAATGAAGGCAGAAGCAACAGAGGAAGGATGATCCCTCATGATGAGGAAAGTTCTCATAAAACCAGAGAAAGAAGCAAGAGAACCCATTCAGAGAAACAATTTGTTCAGAACTGCTTGTAATACTAGAGACATGGTATGCAAGGTGATTATAAATAGTGGGAGTACTGATAATATGGTATCCACAAATATGGTGGAAAAATTGGAGCTGGAGACAACTGCACATCCAAACCTGTACAAGGTATCGTGGTTGCAAAAAGGACACCAAGTAATGGTAAGTGGACAATGCAAAGTTGAATATAAAATAGATGGTTATAGAGATGAAATTATGTGTGATGTTATACCCATGTAAATTGTTGGCCCTTGGTCATGGAAGAAAGAGAATATCAAGGAACAAAAGGTGAAAAGAGAACTGCGCGGAAGACACAACAAATTTTACTGGGTCAAAGTGAGCAAAAGAGCAGAAAAGACGGAGCAAAGCCCGCGAAAGCAAGGCGTTGGACGAGGAGATCAAGGATGACAAGTCAGAAAGGAAGAAGGATTGTGGACAACTCAGCAAGAAGAAAAAGCCACCATTAGATGCTTTGGAGCACCGCACGAGAAGGAAGGAAAGATAGGCTGGCGAATCTCTAAAAACGTGGGTCAAGTTGACCTAGGGTTTTAGACACCTATGGTTTTGGTATCTAGGGTTTTGACACCTAGGTTTCAGCCTAAGGATGTCGGTGAGCTATTGTAATGTATAAATAAATGTCAAGAGGACCTAGGTTGGGTTGTTGTTGTTGTTTCTAGTATTGATCTAGTTGTATTGTTGATGTGAGTGATTGTTATCATATGAGAGAGAAGTGATGAGTGAAGAGCCTTATGGTATTGTAAGATCTTTAGCTGGGTGCGAAGATCGACCCTGCAGCTGGGTGCGCAGGGAGGGGAGAGATAGAGAGAAGAGATAATATATGTTGGTTAAGAGTGCAAATTATAACTATATGCTTTCATCTTAATATATATTAAACCACAGTTCTATGGAGGTAGCCCTAGAGAGAGGGTGAACCACGTATATATGTCTTGTGTGTGTGATTGATGCTATGTTATTTTTCCTTGATATATTGTTATTGCATTATATGTATGGAATAGATCTAAGTTGATAAGTGATGTATGCATGCTGTAATGTTCTAGTATCGGATCCACTTGATATTTCCCTTGGTTGTAGACATTTCTGTCCTGCAACCCCCCCATAGTTGCTTCGGGTGAGACTGCATATGCTTCACAGGTGTAGCCTAAAGGGCCAGTAGTTAGGGCTTGTTAGTGTGATCTTGGAGCTGAACCCTGGGTCTACCCCTCTGCCAACAAAAAATTATCATGTTTTTTTGGGAAGACCGTGGAAATATGACATGAATGTCATACATGACGGGAGAAAAAATACCTATACCCTTGAGAAGAATGGGTGTAAGCATATGTTGTTTCCAATAGAAGAAAAATGAATCAAGGAAGAAGTTACTCTTGAAATAAGTCAAGAAGGAACAAGAAATGAAATTTGTTGTCATAAGAAATCCAAGAGTCATCCCTACGAACACTTATATGGATAAGTTTCCTGTAGAAATCCAAGAGTTGTTGGATGAGTTTATTGATATTGTGGTAGATGAGTTACCTCACTCTTTACCTCTCATAAGGAGTATCAGTCATCATATCGAACTTATTCCATGAGCAAATTTTCCAAACAAAGAAGTGTACAAGTTGACACCTCAAGAGAATGAAGAGGTCAAGAATCAAGTCCAAGAATTGTTGGATAAAGGTTTGGTCAGGGAAAGTTTGAGTCCATGTGCAATACCAACTGTGTTGAGTCCAAATAAAGATGGAGGATGGAGAGTGTGCATAGATTCAAGAGCCATCAACAAGATAACCATCATGTATAGATTTTCTTTACCCAGAATGGATGATTTGATGAATTGCTTGAGTGGAGAAAATGATTTTTCCAAGAAAGACTTGAAGAGTGGATATCACCAGATAAGGATGAGAGAAGGATATGAATGGAAGACAACATTCAAAATGAATGAAGGATTGTATGAGTGGTTAGTTATGCCATTTGGCCTAACCAATGCCCCAAGTACATTTATGAGGTTGATGAATGAAGTACATAAATATTTTATTGGTAAGTTTGTGATTGTGTATTTGGATGATATTCTAGTTTTCAGTAAGATTGAAGAGGAGCATTTGAGACACTTAAATACGGTGTTGAGGAGATTGCAGCAAGAGAAGCTGTTGGTGAATCTAAAAAAATGTTCTTTCATGAAGACACAAAATATGGGGTTTGTGATCTCTTCGAATGAGTTGAATATGGATCCAAAGAAGGTGAGGGAAATTAGAAAATGGACTTCTCCAAGGAGTGTGTTTGAGGTAAGAAGTTTTCATGGGTTGGTGAATTTTTACAGGAAATTCATCAGGAATTTCAGCAGTATTTGTGCACCCATACTAGACACCATAAATAAAGAACACAGATCTTTTAATTGGACAGAGGAAGCTAAGAAAGTATTTAGGGTGTTGAAAGAGAAGATAACAGAACAAACAATTTTGGTTCTTCCAGATTTTAAGAAGACGTTTCAAGTTAAATGTGATGCCAGTGGAGTATCTATTGGCGTAGTTTTAAGTCAGGACAATAATCCTGTCACTTATTTAAGTGAGAAACTGAATGATGTCAAGAGAAAGTATTCCACATATGATATTGAATTTTATGTTGTGATTCAAGCCTTGAAGAAATGGAGAAATTATCTTATCTCGAAGGAGTTTATCTTGTATTCAGACAACCAAGATTTACAGTTTATAGCCAAACAAGAGAAGTTGAATCAGAGACATGCCAAATGGGTAGAATTCATGCAAAATTTTACTTTTGTTATCAAGCATATTAGTGATAGTCCTAACAAAGTTGCAAATGATTTGAGTAGTAGATTTTTGATTTTGCAGGAATTTCAAGTGGAGACCTTGGGATTTGAACACCTGAAGGAGATGTACCAAGAATATCTAGATTTTAAAGAAGCTTATGAAGATTGTGNNNATTCAAGGGGAGTTAGTTGTGTATCCTTAAATGATTGATGAGAGATAATATGTTGAAGGAAAAGCATAGTGGAGGATTGGATGAAAATTTTGGCCATGATTAAACTTATGCGAAGATAAATTCTTCATACCATTGGCCAGGTAAGATATCTGATGTGAAGAGATTTCGTGGATAGATGCAAAATCTTCCAGTATGCAAAAGGAAAACAATAAAACTCATGATTATATAATCCATTACCTATTCTAGACAGGTCGTGGGATGTTATTAGCATGGATTTTGTTCTGGGATTTCCAAGAACCCAGAAAGGGAGTGATTCCATATTTGTGGTGGTTGACAGATTTTTGAAGATTGCACATTTCATACCATGTCACAAAACCAATGATGATAATCATATAGAAAGTTTGTTTTTCAAAGAGATCATGGGATTACATGGGTTTCCCGGAAGTATAGTCTCAAACAAAGATACCAAATTCGTGGGACACTTTTGGAGGAATTTGTGTAAGAAGCTGGGGACAAATTTATCTTTTAGTTCAGCATATCATCCTCAAACATATGGACATACTGAGGTGGTAAATCGAATCTTAGGGAATTTGTTGAGGATTTTAGTCACTGAACATCACATTCAATGGGATCAAATTCTGCCTAAAGCAGAGTTTGCATAAAATGACTCACCAAAAAGGAGTACTAGTAAAAGACTAATCCATATAGTATATGGAATCCATCCAAGAGGACTCTCAGAGTTGAGGAGTTTGGGACAAGATGAGTTCTGAAGTGCAGGAGAAAAATACTTTGCTGTAGAAATGTAGAAGTTGCATGATCAAATTAAGAGATAGCTACAAGAAAGCAGCCAAAAGTACAAAAGACGAATAGACCAGAAAATAAGGGAGGTTCATTTCAAAGTGGGAGATCAAGTCTTAACACACCTGAGGTAGGAAAGATTTCCAAAATGAACATATAACAATTTGAATATGAAGAATATAGGACCATGTAAAATCCTCATAAATTTTGCTGCAAATGCTTATGAGATTGAATTTCCAGAGGACATTGGAATATCATTGATATTCAATGTAGCAAACGTGTACCCTTACATGATGGATGATACAGGAGGAACAAATGGTCAGGAGGAGATTCAGTTAAAGCAACATATGCCCACAACAGAGAAGCTATAGATGGAGAGGATTTTAAACCAGAGGATTACTAAGAAGACCAGGAGTAAAGTTTATTTTGAATATCTGGTTAAGTGGAAATATCATCCATAAGAGGATGCTAGTTGGATAACTGAACTTGATATCCAGAAGCATAGAGAGACAGTGCAAGAACTCATGGACAGGAGTCCATGAATATTTTTTCCTAAGGAGTATGATGCAGGAGCATCACCATCAACATTCAAATAAGACAAGTGGAGGACAAATCAACATTCAATGTGCATTTTTAAAATTGGTTTCAAAACCCAAGGAGGGTGCATCAACTTAAATTTTTGAAAGCATTGTAAATAAAGACTTTTTAAAATGTTTTGAGGCTGAAATCATTGTAAACAATCTAGGATATTTTATTTTCTTTAATGCAAGATAGGATTGTACAGATATTGAGCATCAACTCATATCTGGGTGTAATTTCCATTTATTGTAATAAGGCTAGGCGGGAAAATGTTTTAATTATGATATGATAGAACTAAGGTAGGCTGGAGGGAAGGCTTGAGAAGTCCCTCGTGTATAAATATATGTAATCTATGCCCAAATGAGGCTACTAAGTTTATGGTTATTGCTATTGAATATTATTGTTAAGGTTGTTGAAAGTCATTGTAGAAAGTTACTGAAGCTATTTTGTTGTTGCTAAGAGTTGTGGAGAAGAAGCAGAGATATTTATGAACCCATGTACATATTTTTCTGAATAAATATAACCAGAGAGGTTTGATTCCAAATGTATGGTGTTGTTTGTCTCTGAGTTCATTGAGTACATTTTATTCTTTTTGTTTTCTATGTTTTATACACCCGAGTGTGTATTTCATGATTAAGTCTGTGAACCTTTCAGGTTCCATAAGTTTCAATTGTTTCTCTTCTAAAAATCTGGTGCAAGGAGTGCACATTTCCTGCAAGGAATGCGAAGGCAGAGTTGTGTCTGACTCAAAAGCTCAGAATAGATAACGTGATTCTTTGGAAATAAAAGTGCAGAGAGTGCACAGATACACAGTGGAGTATAAAAGTTTGAAGAAGACCCGTGCAAGGGGTGCACTGGGCCGACCCTTAGTTAAAATGTTGAGGAAGTCTCAAGGAAGACAAACGCAAGGAGTGAGTAGGGATATTTTTGAAAAATATCTAAGTCTGAATCCTTTTAGAAGTCCAGAGGATGCAAGGAGTGCGTAGGGATATTTTCAAAAAATATTTAAGTCTGAAGCCTTTCAGGAGTCCAGAGGACGGAAGGAGTGTGCCAGAGGTTCGAAGAACCTCAAGAAAAAAAAAAAATCTCAGAAGAGATAGAGACCAAAATACCTTGGAGGGAAGAGTTTATTGGTTTGAAGGTTGAGCAGACGAGATCTGTTTGGGGGGGATCTAGAGCCTTTTGTAGACTGTCGGGTCTGGAGAAGTAACACGGGGTTTAAACCCTTGAATCCCTTTGGACTTCACGAGTTCGACCAGTTTTGTGTGTTGGGCGCAAAGGATACGAAACTCCCGAAGTTCTGAAGACCAAAGTGGATCTGGACCGTTAGTCAGAGAGGGACACATGGAGAGCATATCTGACCTTCGCTAGTTTGAATTTCAAAATTTGTAAAGGGTTTTGTTGTGTAGGCACCCAAAGTATCGAAGCCCGGAATATATCCGAGCCATCCATCCAATAGGACATGTGGACCATCGATTGTGACCCTTCGCGAGTTCACCTATTCGACGCTCCGAGAGAGTAGTGTGTTGGAGCGGGTGAAACCTACAAAGCACGGAATTTCGAAGTTATTTCCAATCGTGATATTATGGTGGGTGTTGTGGACCATTGATCCCCTTTTCTATTTGGTGATCCATGAATTCGATGTTCGAGAGGAACATTGCATATTTTTGTTGGGGTTCCCGAATCCTGAATCTTCGAAGTCTCAATTTTTTCGAAAAAAAGGGAAGTTTGGCCCACAATTTTGTTATAACCCTAAATTGCACTATCCCTGCTTACCTGGCATCAGGCCTACTCATGCCTCTTCCTATCCAAATCCATGCTGAGCAATTCCTCAAAAAACCAGTTAAATCAAGGAACCCGCGCCCTAACCTTTCACTGGGAGCGGGCAACCGCTTGCTGTCCTCATACTGCACGCGGGCATCCGCGGGCTAACCCAAAATAGCCCGCGGGTACCTAACAAAGCAAAAAATCAGGAAAGTTTCCGCCGGGACACAAGGCTTTTTGTTAGTTAAATGGAACTCCGAGCCATGCATGGCCGAGAGTTCGCCAAAAACCCTAGCTCCTTCTATCCTATAAAAGGAGGGGTAGGGGTACTATTCAAAAGAGGAAAATCATAGCAAAGAAACTCTGCCAAATTGCCAAGCCAGTT
>JASDQU010206774.1:592-21331 GCA_032191745.1 Picea mariana
ACACCCATGCTATTCAACTGGACTAAAAGACTATTGAAAGTATTTAGATGATCAGCAATTTTCGTACCTTCCTTCATGCGCAAACTATACAGTTGTCTTTTTAGAAAGATCCTGTTTGTCAAGGATTTCGTCATGTATAAGCTTTCCAGCTTTGACCACAAACCGGCTGTTATCTTCTCTGTAACAATGTTGAACAGTACATCGTCGGCCAAACACAGGCGAATGGCACTCAGTGCTCTTGCATCCATCTCATCCCAGTCTTCGTCTGTTATGGACGCGGGCTTCTTTGCTTTTCCCAAAAGCACCTTCACCATGCCTTGTTGCACGAGCAGATCGTGCATCTTAACCTTCCAGATCTCAAAATTGTTCTTGCCATTAAATTTTTCAATTTCAAACTTCGCACTCTTTCAGAAAGGGGGAGTGCTCCTTAAGCTATCCAGCGCTCCTAATAGGATATAGGGGTGCGCTGCTCCAAAATTAGAATCAGCGCTTAAGTTTATGAGAGGCTAGCGCTCCCTTTAGCTAGTAAGGTGAGCGCTGGATCCCTTCACTGCGCTCCCTTTGAAAACCAGCATAAATTAATTAAGCAGTGCGCCCTTCGACTTGATCTCCAGTGTCGGCGCTCTCGTATACTTGGTCTCCAGCGCTGGCGTGCCCGCTTAGCCTGTTGTCCAGCGTCGGCACCCCTGTGCAAGTTTTTTCTGCTAATTGTTGATGCCAAAAAACGAATTTCACCGCGGCCTCTTCCCGGCTTCGGCTTTTTTCAGTCTGCGCCCTCCTCAACTCCTGAGCTCCTGAGCTCTGATACCACTTGTTGTAATTTGCAAGTGCAGAAACACAAATTACCATAAGACAATCAATACAAATGCAAACACAAAACACAGCAATTTTCGTGGTTCACCCAAACGTTGGGCTACGTCCACCAAGCATAGGTATCAGTTATCTTATTATTCAACTAATGGAGATTATAGACAGGTTTCACTCCTCTCAGACACACTCTGACTCCCACAGCCTCTAAGGGCATACAAATTTATAGAAATGTATATTAGAAACTGACTAATAAATGTAATCTCATCCATAGTTAACTTAGGTGCATTGGTTACAACTAATCCTGGTTTATAGGATCTAGAATCCTATTCACGGATGAGTTTTGTTGTCACCGTTTCCAACAAATTTTGCATATAGTACTTTTCAAAGCTAAACCATTGTTTATCTCTAATATGTACAGTCCCAAGAGAGAATTATGACCATAATCTATGCCAAATAAAAGATACTACTAATAACAAGCTTACCATTAGAGACAAAAACCAAAATCAAGTCTGTAGGGAGCTTCTAAGACTAATAAAATCAGTGGTCAGATGCGTTCCTGGAGATGGATTTGGTTGTTGGATTCTTTGGAATATGGACACCAAGAACTTCCATTAAAATTTGCAGATTCTGTCTCAAAGAGAAAATCGCTTGCTAGTATCTCACTCAGTGTCACATAATAATTTGTGTCCCATAGTGCTTCAAATACTCCTCCATTTCACCTAGAACATCCCATTTTGATTTTAGGATGTCACTGTGCAAGGTGAAATAACAAAGTTTTACCTCCTTCGAACTTTAGAAGTTAAGATACTAACTCATTTGCAACAGTATGCACATTCTTGTGGGTTTGGGTTGAGACCCAGTCAGGAATTTCTTAGTCTAATTCTCTCCTCTCTTGTGATTCCTCTTTTAAACGTTTATCCAAGACTGTCTTTGACAAAACAGTGATTAACCCAGTCCCTTATGACAAGGTTTTGAGTTCTCATGCTGTCTGGAGGGGACAAATGATAGACTCTACATCTTTGTCAGACATTTGCATTCTGAGCTTCTTTAAGACTAAACTGATTTCCTCAATCATCATCTTCCCGTCGCCATTTTCATCCACAGTATCGAAGATTCTGTGGAGCCTCACAGATTCAGATGGGTTATCTAATTTACTATGATAATTTGTAGCGAATATATCTCTTAAAACTTATGAAGCTGGTGTAATGAAAGAAGGAATCAAACGAATCCAACTAGCATTTACATGAACCAGTTCAGTTTTCTTCTTGCAAGGCCACAACTAGGAGCTAGTCAACATTTATCGCTCAAGGGTTGTCCACCCTACAACCCTTCATGTTGCAGCGCAAGGGATGACAACCATGTATCCTAAACACAAGGGATACAAGCATGCACCTTATCGAGGTGTCTATTTCATTGTTTTTGAGGTTTTAGTGGCTTTGGGGATGGTGCAATTATTTATTTATTTATATTTATTTATATTTATTTATTTTTAATTTTTAAATTATAAAGATGTTCTAAAAATTATTTGAAAATTGAATTTAGATGCTATCAAATTTGTTTATTTCCTTTTAAAAATGTATTATTCATGATTTTGTATGCCTTTTCTGCAACTACAATTAAATTGGAGGGATTTGAACTCGAACCTCATCAAACATAATACTTTATATCACTGTTTTAGCCAATTGAGTTGCTCTCAAGAGAATAGAAAAAAAATTATATTATTATAACTAGCATACCCCCAAAACAAAAAAAAAAAGAACACCAAACAAAATCCAAAATCCAAGAATATATATGTGTGGTTTTCATAACATCCATGTTACATTTATTTAGCAGACAAAATAAATGAGTGAAAGGGAACATCCAAAAATATTAAGTGTCTAAAGAACTATGATGTGAGAGAAGTAAGAAGGAAAATAAAAGTAAATTTTTAAGATAAATATTATAATAATAATTTAAAATTTTAAGATAAAATATTGGTAAAATTTATAGTTTATTTTAAAAATATTTATAATATTATTAATATTTAAAATATGTAAATCCATAAAATAAATTTACAAATCTTATTTCTAAATTATTTAATATTAAAAACAACAAAATAAAATAATTAATTTTTTATAATAAATTTCAATAAAAATAATATTAATTTTAATAGAAATAATTTTAATAGAAATAATGTAATACTTATCATTTTTGAAAAAATCTAAATAATCAATCTAGCTTTTATTGATATAATATTAAGACTATGATGTGCAATTACATCATCTTGTGTAAACAAGAGCTAATCACTTGAGTAAGTAATAGTGGTTGAAAAGTAGTAGTTTTGTATGAGATGTCTCTAGGTCTTGATTTTTTAATTTATTTCTTTAGGATCAAGGAAAATTAACTCTTAGCTAATAAAAAACACTTATAAATCATACTTTTGGAGTAAAAGCACATTCAACCTAAAGATTATTTACCCATAAATATAATATCCCTTTTAATAATAAATAAAACTATCTCCAATAAAATCATGATTAATTACATTGTAAAAACACAATAATCAATATGAAAATTATATTAATATTTCATAAAGAATAATTTTTTTGAACATATAGTTTATAAGATAAGTATTACATTTCGGCACTATTCTCTCAATCTTCCAACAACATTATTATAATTATTTCTTGGTTTATTATGCAACTATTAAAATTTGGCACCTTTTCCAAATCTTCAAATAACATTATATTTCTTTCTTAATTTGAGTCACTATAGGGAAGTCATAAGAGCGGATATTAATTTTGGACTTCATTCTTCACCATCGTAAGGAAGTGGGCAGGGGATATTAATTTAGATCCTTCACTAACCACAATGGAGTAAAAGTATGGGTAGGATGGTTGCACGTATCATGGTTGCAATTTTCTTTAAAAGAAGAATAATTTTAACCTCAAATTGAGGAATCAAAACCTGTTAATGATGGCTGGGAGCGGTGGACAGATAACTGGATGCAGCTTTGCCCCAAATGATCATGATAAGGCCCCACTAGCTGTCAACATAGTGGTTTAGTGTTTATGTATCAGGTTGTGAGCCTTGCGGCACCTTGAACCTTGCTAATCTGTTTCATCATGTTTTCAACGGTATGTTCGGGTGTTTTGGCTTAAGCCAACATCCATTGGGTTTTGATGTTTTTTGCTAGTGCTTGTAGTGGCTGCATGCTGGCCCGCCTCTCTTTTTTCATTCAGGAAAAGTAGATAATGTTTTATTAACTGCCGAAGTTTGCTTTGATGTAACAAAAAAACCAAACTAACAAATGTAACTCAGGTTATTAATCCTAGAAAACATGCAAGATTATTTTCACAACACAGCCGCCACAATAGTCTGGTAACATTTCAGATCCTTCTTTGTTAAACTAAAATCCACTAAGAAAAGAACTCCACACACAGACAACCAGATCTGACCAAGAGACAAAATGGAGTTAAAAGAGATAAGGAATGAATGAATGGTACCTCGATCTGCGCTTGTGGTGAGGATGTGTTAAAGCTATAGGAGACGGAGACCATTATGCACATGATGTCAAGAATAATCACTCAAAATGTAAACAGGGCTAGATTCTATTTCAAACTAATAATTATAAATTTTTTGCTCAAGATTGTTGAGAGGGTTCATTTAAAACAACTAGCTCAAAGAGACATGAGAGGGGCTTTTCCAAGAGTGAGGAATCTTCCTAGAAGTCTTATAATTATATCTATACTATGTTTGATGAAATTCTGAGCCTTTAACCAAATTAGTAGTTAGAAGGCACTCATAGTTCATGTGATCTAAGGTTAGAAGTCTCTTTACATACATGCCATGCTAGCTTTGCTATAATAACTTTACTAAACAAACAAAAATTTACAATGAAAAAATTTAATTGTAGATTTTTACAGATGGATATGATATAATACCCCAATCCATCATGACAATGAAAAAATGACATTGTATTTTTACCCAATGAAGCTAGATTTTTCCTGTTATTGATAATTGCCTAGGAATCTTGATAACTCTTCTCATGGAGTTACGAGTGCATGGATAACAAGTGGCAGAAAACAGTGTTACATGCTTAACATTATTTTTCCCATCCTACTGCCCGATCTGGTATCCAAGCTCCGTGACTTCTTCCAAGAAGGAGTGGACAGTCAACAACACGTGACATTGGTGTTGCAAAAATTGAGTTCTTTTCCATGAACCACTCTGTTCTCCGTTGGAATCAAGACTTGGTTGAGCAGGATGACCAGAGGTTTCTTTCTTGAAATATGCATCCATGGGATGGGAGAGAACACGATCTAATGTGTAACAAGAAGGTATACATGATTTCAAGAGAGAGAAGCTTTCCCTGCCACTGTTTTCAATGACATAGCTTCATCCTTCCTGCTCATATTTGGACACAATGTAGTTTCAGAGATATGTTCAGAGATATGCTCAGAAAATTCATAGTGGTATGCCCATCTAATTCTCTCTCCCATTAATTAATTCGATCTCCCATTAATTGAAACAAAGATTTTAATTTCAAGTCTTGGATTGATCTGAATCGGTTCTGTTTATTTTCTTCTTCAGCCTGCAAGTTTGACATATATGTAGGAAAATCCAGTTGGAATGGGGCCTTGTGGGGAGCTGAGGTATCCCTAATATCTTGAAAGAAATTGCACCTGGCGCATCCATTGATTGGGGAATTTCATTGCTATGACAAGGTAAATCAGCTTTAGTTTTCCTGAATAGTGGGAATTTCAAAACTTTGATACAAATAGCAGATTCCAATATTTTTGTTTATGACCTCCTTAAAACTATAACCACCTAAATGTTTGGAATCCAATTTTTGTATGGTACATAAAGGAATCCTTAAGAGCCTGTGCAGAGGCCGTTGGGAAGGGTGACTGAGGGCCATACTACCCTCGCGATTCACGAAATTATAACTAGTTTTCGGAAGACGTTGGCTTCTTTAGGAGGGAAGGAACATGGGACACCAATTATGGAAGATTCGTACTCAATTGACATTCAGAGATGCTACTTGCTCATGGAGACATAATTCTAAGTGTTTTGGAGGTCATTTTCAGGGGCACCGATGCAAAATTATCTGGAAAAGTTGCAGGGATCCATTGGCACTATGACTCAAAATCTCATGTTGTAGAGCTGACTGCAGGGTACTATAACACTAGACAAAGCGATGGGTATCTTCCCATTGTTTGTCTGTTTAAGAGACACATAGTTGTTCTCAACTTCACCTGCTTTGAGATGAAATATCAGGAGTAGCCACAACATTCACAGTGTAGTCTCGATGGGCTTTTGGAAGTGGATGACGAATCTACTCGCTCATGAAACTTCCCACAATATTCTCGTTCAAAGTTCTGATTATAATGCCTTATTTTCTCTGGAGTTCAATGGCCGTATTTGAGGGCTTGAAGCATTAAGAAACCAAGGCTTGTTCCCTCAATACGCTTTTTCTTATGGATGGCATTGACAGCTTTAGGTTTTATCTCTTGACCTCCTCCAATCTGAGGTTTAACATGTAACAAATGGACTTGACTAATAGACAAGCACAAATAGACAAATGGCATTAGTCTATAACATTGAGAACCGCTCCTTAAAAAAATACCTTTGGTGTAAGAAAACATTAATTAATTTATATTAATTATAAAAATATCTTAATTAATATATATAATAATTATAAAAATGTTAAAAAGAGAGTAGAAAAAAAAACACTTATAAAATAGTTTATTATTACAGAAAGAGAAAACATGCTTACAAACTAGACAAATAGCATATATTTTGGCTGGCTTGTTTTTCATTTGATTGTGGACAATTTTTCATATGAAAACAAAAGAACAGTGTAATTCAACAGTGTTGATTTTTCAATAGGCTAGGTTAAGCATGAAGTTTATTCCATTTTATCATTTAACCATAACCATAAATGTTGCAGCAATCAAGATCACAAGAAGAAGCACCATGCACAAGAACACAAAATGTATCATGGGAAACCCTTCTCAACAAGGGAAAAAAACCCAGCCAAATCCTTTGCTATATTATTCAAGAGAAATACCTTCACCTCCAAGAAATACCTAGCACACAAGAGGGTGCTTAAACCATAGAAGACTAGCTCCCAAGAGAGGTGTGCACTTCTTCCAAGTAAATGTACTTGTTGAAATTTCCAAACTCACTTGAATGATATGATTCCACAATGGGGAATTTACCTTTACTTATATTAGACTTGTCCTATCAACTGAAGTGTCTATTGGCTCAACAGGAATGACCTCTCTAAGTCATATTAGTACTATTATTATTATTATAATTAATATTATCCAGATTAATTATTTTTTACATTTATTATTTATCACAATGAGGTAGGGCCGACCTGTACTGTTTACATTACAATTAGGGTTACAGGCAGGTGTGACTCTTGAACAATATACAACAAAGGATCTGATACACCCACTAGTTCTCATCCACTAGGGGCACATCCATAGGGATGTCATATATTTGGTTCACTGCATTACACAAAAGAACCAGATCTTCACACGTTCACATGTGCTTGTCCACTCTACAGATCTTCTTTCTCACTGCCTCACACAGGAGAATCATCTGGAGTCTTCTTGTCAACTCTGCTGCTCAGAGGAGGCTAATACATCATATTCATTTATGTTCACATAAAGATGCATCCAACACTTTGGGATTTCACACGTTCACCTTGTGCTCAGAAATAGGCAAATCCAAATCAACAGGTCACCTTTCCCACTTGATAATCATTTGGATTTTTTCTCAGCTCTATGACTAGAAGAGGTTATATCTACATTACTAGCTCTGTCTTAGGCAGGAACCACGTACCCTTCTTAGGGGCTTTCTCTTAGGTTTGTAAGTTGAGAGAAAGACTTGACATAGCTGCAATGATCCACCGACCAGACTGGGAAAAGATTATTTTTTCACTGCTCAAAGTCGCCCCCCATGTCAAGGACTGGTGGGAAACCTACTATGAGAAAAAGGATGAGGAGGAAACCTCCTTGTTCTAGGTCGTACCCACATGGAATTATTTCTGAGATGCCATTGAGGAACAATATCATCCCGTGGGGAGATATTAGGACAAGTACATACAATGGACTACGCTATGGTAGCAAAGGGATCAATATGTGCATGAGATTACAAATCTATTCCATACCCTGTGCACAAAGTTAGGGATCAAAGATTCAGAGAATCATTTGGTGTTGAAGTACTGCAATTGTCTACACAGATACATTTAGGAATAAATGGAGTTCATCGACATCTCCTCACTTGGTACGACATACCGATATGTTGCCAAGATTGAGAAGAAATTCAAACAGAAGAAGCGAGATTTTGGATTTGTGAATCAAAATAAAGCGAAAGGTTCCCCTAAACCGTAGAGCAAAGGACAAAGACAAGACATGGTGGCTCAAGAGAACTTTCCAAAGCCACAAGAAAATAACAACACCACGAAGCCGAAGAAGGACACGAGAAAGTGGTGTGAGTTCTGGTGTCGGGCTAAACAGTCATTGGTGGCTGAGATGAGGGCTTCTGAATTAGATGCATGATCCAACACTGAATCAGAACCCAAGAAGGGAAATGAAAGAGGGAAGCACATTATCAATGCGGAGCCCAACACCATCATTTCCACCACAAAGTTCCCAAAGGAAGAACCTAAATATACAAAGGAGAAGGAGTGTGTTTTCCAATCCCAGATGTGGGTAAAGGGTTCCCCGCTATAGTTCATCATCGACAATGGGAGCCAACAAAGCCTCATTTCAGTAGAGGTCATGAAGTGGTTGGGATTGTCGACCACAACACACCCAAAGCCATACACCATCGGGTGGCTTCAACAAGGATGAGATCTCTGTGTCAGCTAGAAATGTCACCTTCCCTATATCATCAAGCCCCTCACCGATGACGTATTATGTGACATTGCTCCTCTTGATGTTTGTGATGTATTATTAGGCCAACCATACTTGTGGAAGTGACATGCTATGTATGAGTCTTGACCTTGTGTTGTTATTGTTACCTTGGGAAATCAATTGTACAAGATACCAGAGGTACCATCGCCTATCGTTATCTCTTTAGTTACTACAAAACAATGTAGTAAGCTAATTTCCAAAATCAAGAAATTTGTTTTCCTAATGATCTGCCCTCAAGGAAAGAAGAACATTGTTTCCACGACCTCCAGACATGGCTCCTCCGCACGACAACAATGAATGGACAAGTTCATGGAGGAGTAACACCTCACCCGTAGGGGTGCATATGCACTGTCAGGTCAAGCACCGCATCGATCTAACCCCAGGTGCACCGCTTCCCAATAGACTGATTTGTCGATGCTCTATTCTAGAGAACGATGAAATCAAGCGACAGATTCAGGAGCTGCTGCAAAAAGGTCACATCCGGCCAAGTTCAATGCCCTATGGGAGCCCAATCATGTTGGTGCAGAAGAAGGATGGGACTTGGAGACTCTGTATTGACTATCGAGAACAGAACAAGATGACTGTCTAGAATAGGTACCCGATCCCACAGATTGATGACCTTCTGGACAACCTCAAAGGGGAAAAATATTTCATCAAGATCGACTTGAATTCTGCGTATCACTAGGTACCAATCGAATCGTTCGATATGTGGAAGACTTCCTTCAAATCCAAGGAGGGCCTTTTCAAATGGTTGGTCATGCCTTTTGAGTTGAAGAATGCTCCCACAAACTTCATGAGTCTGATGGATGACATCCTGCGGCCATTCACCAACACATTTATAGTAGTGTACTTGGATGACATCCTGATCTTCAGCCAGACTTGGGAAGAGCACCTCCACCACATCCGACAGGTCCTCCAAACATTGTGGAAACACAATGTGTGTGCCAATTTGGAGAAGTGCACTTTTTTCATGACCCAGGTTCAGTATCTGAGATACATTATTGATGAGCGTGGGGTGCATGTGGATCCAACCAAATCCAAGTCATCTAGGATTGGTCAGCCCCAACCACTCTAACAAAGCTTCATAGCTTTTTGGGTCTTGCTAATTTCTACTGCAGGTTCATGTTGGCATTCTCTCATATTAATTCGCCCTTGATTCAAGTCACTAAGGGAGGAGCGAAATAAAAATTCTTTTGGTCAATCTCAAAAGAAAGCATTTGCAGAATTGAAACATTGCCTCTGTTGCGCCCCAGTGCTCACATTACCATACTTGCAACAACCATTTGATATCGAGACAGATGCCTCTGACTATGCTATTGGGGTAGTTCTTAATCAACCGGGGCATACAGTGGCATATAACAATGAGACATTGTCCGACATAGTCTGAAAGTATTCCACTTATGACAAATAAAAGTATTCCATTGTGCAGGCTTGCCCACAGTGGAAGCATTACATTTTGGGGAAGGAAACAATCATCCACACAGACCACCAACCCCTGCAGTTCATACAGACACAAGGGAAGTTGCAGACTGATCACCATCAAAAGTGGTCCACATATCTGCAACAGTTTCATTTGAACATCAAGTACAAGAAGGGCAGCACCAATAATGTTGTAGACTGCCTCGACCAACCATCAATCATGGCGATAACCACTATGCTCAAATCTTGTGGGAACAAGACTTCTGATTGGTCGCTTCTCTACAAGAGTGATCCAAATTTCGGCCACACATATAATATGCTCTTGGAGGGTAGCTAAGTTCCAAATTTTCACCTCCAAGATGCACTACTATGTCACCTAGGACACCTTTGCGTTCCTTCAAGCGAGCATGCCAAGATGATTTGGGAATCACACTATAGTCGGGTCGCTGGGCATTTCGGGGCTGAGAAAATAGTGGCAGTACTACAAAATTATTTCTATTGGCCAAACCTTCGATAGGATGTCGGGAAGTACATCATATCTTGCACTATCTGTGTCATTGCCAAACCGAAAATCAAGAAGCAAGGCCTCTATACTTCGCTGCCTACCCCTAGTCAACCTTGGGAATCCATATCCATGGATTACATGTCAGGCCTTCCTTCTACTAAGAATGGAAACTACTATGTTTTCGTGGTCGTCGACAGAATCTCAAAGATGGCCATTATGGTGGCCTGCAAGAAGAATATCATAGCAGAAGCCATTGCTAAACTCTTCTTTGAATGAGTGTGGGTACACTTTGGGATCCCATAGTATATCATCTCAGATCGGGACAACAAGTTCCTCAGTACATTTTGTTCTAGCCTATGATCAATGTTGGACACCAAGCTCACCAAGTCCACAACTTTCCATCCCCAAACTGATAGCCAGACAGAGGTCGTCAACAGGATGATCGTACACATTTTGCATATGTACAACTGAAAGAATCCACGCAGATGGGATGGGAGCCTCCCCTATGTACAACATAGTTATAATCGGGCCCTCCACAGCTCATCAACCACAACCCCTTTCAGGTGGGCTTCGGATTCCAACCACTATGTCCCATTGGTGTAGCCATACGATTTGCAGCTACTCAGACTGATTAACTCATGTCCAGTCTAAAGCTGCCAAGGTGAACAACTTCATTGAGCACATTCAACACATTTTCCAATAGGTTCATGACATATTGGACAGATCCAATGCTAAGTACAAGCAGCGACATGATCAACATCGAGTGCAACACAACTTCCAGGTGGGTGACAAAGTGTGGCTACATTTGCAGAAGGAGTGCCTCGCTGGAGCCCACCGCAAGTTTCACCCACTCTGATATGGGATATACACCATCACGAAGTCTGTAGGGGGCAATACCTTTGAGCTCAGTATCCCACCATTCCTTGGTCTTCACCCAGTGTTCAATGTGGACCACCTTCGGCCTTACTTTCCACCTCTACTGGACACATCTGACATGGCAGAACAACTCACACAAATAGAGTTAAATCGAGACTGCATGGAACAAGCCGCAACTGATAGGATTATGGACACACAGATCAAGAACACCCACTAGTAGAGGATCCATCTATATCGAGTTGTCAAAGAAGGAGAACTCCTTCACTAGGTCAAGTGGCTCACCAAGGACCAAGTTCAGCAGAAGTTTCCTCATCTCATGGAAGAACTCAATGCAATGGGGACCATTACTTCCTAAGAGGGGAGGAATGATCTAGGTGGATATTGGTGGCCACCTACCTATTCCACTTGGACCCCCACCATTGTTTCTTTCATTTTTTCAGTTTCCTTAATTGTAGCAAAATTTACTATTTTTGGCAGTTTTTCCGGTCCAAAACTTTCGAAGCCGTTTTGAGGCCCTAAACAACATTTTTTGGGAAAGGTCGTGAAACATCATTGTAATATTTTTTTTCCTGCCAAAAATTGTAGTCCTCAGATAGATATTTCTAACGATGTATCATATGCGTCAAACGGAGATAGTATGCCAAAGTTACGACCCCGAGAAATTGATGTACCAATTTACCCCGTCAGGGCCCATATTCTAGCGTTTCATCTCCTAGGGTTCGGTTTTTTGGATGTTTAGGGTTTCCATTTTTTCTCAATAATAGATAGGCCTTTGAGCCTCATTGGAAAAAATATTTTAGAGCCCTGTAGCCACCACATCTCTTCTCAGAGATATGCTACCATCGCCCTAACTAGTTTATTTTTATTCAATCTACAAACAGATTTCAGTTCTTTGATATTAATGAAATGAAGTGTTATTTCCAATGAATCTTTGTGTTCATGGTTATTTGTGTATTATGTTGCGTTCCTGCATGAATCTGGATCAGCCTCGTATATATCTCAATACATGTTTTGTTGTTGTCTAGTGAGTCTATCTCGGTTGACTAAGCATATTCATTGCATGGCATGAATCAAGTCTGGTGTTAACCAGATACATCAGTGATCCAATCAGTTATGGATTAGTCTCGTCTGAATCATCATGAATCTTTCTTCTTTAAGTCCATCATGGTGGATTTTTCATTCTGTTATACTGAACCTCTTTAATATTTTCAATGTATATTTTCCTTGACTCAGGAAAATCTTATCGGTCGTCTGTCATACTTATTGTCCTAAGAAGTAGTGAATTATACTCAGATTCTTCATCTCAAAATTAGAAGTAAAGGATTACTTGTATTCCACAATAAGGCTTTTTGAATAAGTTATCAAAATCAGGCTCTCGTCACCAACACTGTAATGATATAGGTTTGGATCAACAACCCTATTGTTGAAATCCAAACTCATTAAGAATCTATCTATCTGATATAGTTGCCAACTCATGGATGGTAGTATGGATGGAAGTGTATCGGGTTTACTAGATCAAGTGTATCATCATAGACAACTCCCTTTTTTTGTGAGAAACCTTTGGCTATAGATTTTGTTTTGTATTTCTCGACACTTCCATCAGCTACATGCTTGATCTTATAGATCCACTTGGAAGTTATCACGGACTTCCCTTCTGGTCCCTGAATAATATCTTATACATCATTCTTTAAGATATACTAGTGTTCTTCTGTTA
This sequence comes from Picea mariana, assembly GCA_032191745.1. NCBI lineage: Eukaryota > Viridiplantae > Streptophyta > Pinopsida > Pinales > Pinaceae > Picea > Picea mariana. Next base: position 13,824 of record JASDQU010206774.1, read on the forward strand.
TGGCATCACGCCATACATGTTCTCTTGTTGCTTCTCTAAGACAAGGAGGCTCAACATCAATGAAGTGGCTCATGACTGAAGGATAGCTCGAAAATCTCTTTTGCTTTCTTGGGATGTGCCATGAGAGGCTTGTATGTTTTTCTGCCTCTTGTAGAGTGACTCTAGGTAACTCTTTTATTCCCTACTGCAATATCTCAGAACATATCAACTGGAGCAACTGGATCAACTGGAATAATGTATGTCTCCCTTTGAACTGCTGAAGGGGGAAAAAGGAATTGTCTCACTGTTAATCACTATCTGATATTCTCTGGATCTTTGAAAAGCTATCTCTTCTTCAAGGGAAACATAGTTTCATCTTGTTCTTGTATGATGAACAAATTAAATATGGTTTGGCCTCCCGTACTAGGGATAATGGTCCAAATCTTGAGAGCTCCCATACTAGGAATAATATTCTTCGTTTATTTGAAAAATGCAATCAACTATAAAATTAGAGATCAATTGATTTACCTAGTTGTAGTCATGTATTTTTAGAGGAAGTACTTCTCCTCTCTCTTCTCTTCACTCTTTTGAGGTGGATATGGATCAATGTCAGTGGTGGAAGCACATTGTCTTCCCTTCTTCCTGGTTGGACAATTTCTTGCAATGTGTCCAAACTTGTCTCATTTGAAGCACTGAATTTATGAAACATCTCTTCTTTGATAACCTGGATTGAATGAAGATTTTTCACCCTTAAATATTTTCCTAATATTTCTTTTGAAATTTCCTCCCTTCTTTGTATGAAGTGCAAGAGCATGATTTTCTTCTAAGGAATATTCCACTCCTCTATTTCTAAGTCTAAGTTCTTCTAGAGTGCAATCTGTCCATAGACACTCAAAGGTAGGTAGAGCTTCTCTTCCACTGATACTCTGAATGAAAGGCTCCCATGATTTTGGAAGATTATGGAGAGTGGTTAAGACAAGTTCTCTATCAGACATGATTTCCCCAATGGTCTCTAACTGTTCTTTAATCTCTGATAGCTTCATAAAGAAGAGTGCAATTGTGTCATCCTTCGTCATCTTGATACTTTGAAGTTGGTTCTTTGAGGTAAGAGATATGAGAGTGTTGTCACTTTCAAACATTCCTTTTAACATTTTATACATATCATAGGTTGTCTTCAGATTGGCAATACGGGGCAAGAGGGGATCTCTTACTGAGTAGATGATTATTTTTCTTTCTTTCACATCTTCTTGTCTTATCTTCTTCTCTATATCGATAGATGTGTATGGTAGAGTTTTAATTGTTACATCCAAGAGGTCATCTTCTTCAAGAGTGACTAGAATCTTTGATTTCCATGGGCTCAAGTTGCTTGTTCCATCAAGCCTATATTCTACTAATGTTCTGTTCTTCATTTGATTGGTTTCTTCGAACACTTGCTGGCTGGATTTTGAAAAACTAATGATTAGGTTGAATTAAAAACCTTGGATTATTTGGACTTATGATTGCCAATAATCAATTTGGTAGTATCACTGAGATGCTTCTTCATTCAAGAAAAATGTTTCTTCAGAAACCCTAGAATTAATATTCTGCATGAATTTTCGACACCCTTGAAACCCTAGGTCCAAAAATCAAAATTTCTCAAAATTTCATTTTGAGAGATTCAGGAGATGCGCTGGAAGAGGTCATACTCTTCTATGCCAAAAATAGCCCCAACATCCAAGTATTAAGAGTTGAATCACCACTGAGAAGGAGGTCGTACATAATTTTCTGGAAACCCTAAGAGAGTTATACGATTCTGCAGAAGAGGAGGGATGAATGATAAAATATTGTAGCTTGTGCAAAGGGTTCTTCAATATCTATGCTCTGATACCATGTTGATTTTTCAGTAAGCTAGGTTAAGCATGAAGTTTATTCCATTTTATCATTTAACTATAACCATAAATGTTGCAGCAATCAAGATCACAAGAAGAAGCACCATGCACAAGAACACAAAATGTATCCTGGGAAACCCTTCTCAACAAGGGAAGAACACCCAACCAAATCCTTTGCTATATTCTTCAAGAGAAAGACCTTCACCTCCAAGAAAGACCTAGCACACAAGAGGGTGCTTAAACGCTAGAAGACTAGTGCTCAAGAGAGGTGCGCACTTCTTCCAAGTAAATGTACTTGCTGAAATTTCCAAACTCACTTGAATGATATGATTCCACAATGGGGAATTTCCCTTTACTTATATTAGACTTGTCCTATTAATTGAAGTGTCTATTGGCTCAATAGGGCCGACCCCTCTAAGTCATATTATAATTAATATTATTCAGATTAATTATCTTTTACATTTATTATTAACCACATTGAGGTAGGGCCGACCTGTACCCTTTACATTACAACTAGCACAACCACTCAAAACCGTGGCTGATGAACGTCGAGAGGCGATGCCAAAGCTTCCTCCCGCAGGTTAATGGCTAGAACCCTAAATGCCCTCTATAGGTTATAATAATCCCTTGATGATCTGCCCCGAGCTCGCAGTAATGGCCTTCCCACCACACTGTTATAGTCTTCACCCTCAGCGATCCAATATGAAACGTGGGAACAACCAGAACCAGAAAATGAAACGCGCGGACAGCCAGAAAATGAAACATGCAGACAGCCAGAAAATGAAACACACCTAAAGTTGAACAAATCCAAACGTGGTAATACCAAAGGTTAATCATTTAAACTTGACAATCATATATTACTACAGTAATTTTTTAATATGATTAGGTAAATGTTAAAAAGTAAACAAGTCAACAAATGCATTCAAAAATACAAGGAAGTTATGAAGAGTAAATCACATTCATTTATTTGGGAGGACAACTAAGAATATGCCAACATCTTCAATTGTTAACTATCAGATTAGAATTTTAGATTAAAAGGTGATTAATTGTGCCCATTGTCAATAGGTATACGCTTTTTGGCGTAATTAGGGTTACAGGTAGGTGTGACTCTTGAACAATATATAGCAAAGGATCTGATACACCCACTAGTGCTCATCCACTAGAGGCACATCCATAGGGATGTCATATCTCTAGTTCACTTCATTACACAAAAGAACCAGATCTTCACACTGCCTCACCAGGATCTGCTTTCTCACTACCTCACACAAGAGAATCATCTAGAGTCTTCTTGTCAACTCTGCTGCTCAGAGGAGGCTAATACATCATCTTCATTTCTTTTTACATGATGATGCACCCATCACTTTGGGATTTCACACGTTCACCTTGTGCTCAGCCACAGGCATGTCCAACTCAACAGATCACCTTTCCCACTGGATAATCATCTGGATTTCTTCTCAACTATCTGAATGGAGGAGGTCATCGCTACGTTCCTAGCTCTGTCTCAAGTAGGAACCACATACCCTTCTTAGGGGCTTTCTCTCAGGTTTGTAAGCTGAGAAAAAGACTTCACATAGCTGCAATGATCCACACCTCACAGGTTTGTAAGCTAGAGAATGTCTCACATAGCTGCATTCATCAACATGTAGGGCAAAGTTTTTCCTGCGGAAATGGGACAAAGGAGATTTTGGTAAAAGATCGGTGGGGTTCGAGAAATTGTGTCCACTCACATCCATTTATATCTTATTTTCAAATTATATCTTATTTGCAAAGTTGATGAGTGAATAAGTTGGCTAGAATTTCCCTTATTTTCAATATTTATTAATTGGATTCAGTAAAAAATAACACCTTTTTGTGTAATTGTGATTAGTCTAGTATTATTTTATTATTCTTCTTCTTAAACATATATTCCATAACAACCAATTCCTTGAAAGCAGTATGCTCTAACCACCTTTTATGTGATTATGATAAGACTGATATACATTAATCTTATAATTAAAATCTTGTTTATTCTTAAATATATATTATCGTTTCAAAACAAATAATTGAGAGTTGACATGCTGTAAACATGTACCAACCACCTTTATGTGACATGCTAAAGCTAAATGTTTACTTTCAAACATATATTTCGAAACAAATAAACAAATACTAACTTAAAAACAAATAAACAAATGCTAACTTGAATTATAACACAGAGCTTTTTCGCCATTGAAAGGTTTTTCTCTGTTCATAACAGGTTATAATACAGCTTAATCTTTTACGAGGCAGGGACCAGCTGCTATGCAGCTATTTCCCTGGTTTTGAGAACCCCCAGGTTCAATTGATTAAGGCCAATTTGAGTGCCAAGCTGCCATATGATGACTCTGAACACGAGGCCATGAGTAAGCGCCAGGTTCAATTGATTAAGGCCAGTTTGAGTGCCAAGTTGCCATACGATGACTCTGAACACGAGGCCATGGGTAATATTGTTGACACCTTACAGGAAATTTCAGACGATTATGAATCACTCAATCTGATACGATTATACACGCATTGTGTGATTCTCTCTATATTCTGAATCTGTTGTCTCCGCAACCTACAATTATCACATGCTCTGCATTCAATCCCGTCTAGCAGCTCCTTTTCTACCCATCAATACATTTTATTTAATATGTTATGAACCTGCCCATAGATGCAAAAAAGATGAAAACAAACATCAACATGGAACCTCAGACCAGCGAAGCATGGCGGAAAATAAAGGACAAGGATTTCAATTTATTTTTTAATGATAAGAACCAAAAAAGAGCCCGCTGGCGCAGTTAATCCGTTGATGTTCATTAAATAAATGAAAAACTGGATAAATTTAGTACCTGCAACATATCGGGAAAATCTTATTTCAAACAGTCAACGTCTCTCAAGATTTGCGTCGGGCCTCATCCTTTTAAAAATCATAGCATCTTGAATTCGTGATTGTGACGCGGGTAAACGGGAGAAAGAATGGATCCCCAACACATAGCAAAACAATTAAATCAATGCAAAATTGGAGAAACATTGGTTGTTTTATACTAGCACAGCCATATAATTGTGACTGATCAAAGTCCAAAGGCGGATAAGATGAAAAGAATCCTTAAAAGAATATATTAAATTTTATTATTGATTAACAAATAAACGGTTGAGCTTCATTTATCTTGTGTTAATATTTTAATTTTTGTTAATTACTTAAGTGGCAATCAGTTAGCGATCAAAGTAATTTTTAAATATGATTAGGTAAATGTAAAAAAGTAAACACATAAACGGATGTCTTTATAATAGCTAGGAAGTTAATGATTGAAATCACAACCATTTATTTTGTGTGACTACTAAGCATATTTCAACCATATTTAATCATGTTCATAGAAAACTTATTAAGCACTAAACCCCTATTAAATCTGCCCATTGTCAATAGGTATACGCCTTTCGACCTAATTATTGGTGAAGTAGCTAAACCATGGAGAAACATTGGTTGTTTTATATTATTGGTGAGGAAGGTAAACATTGGAGCCATTCATTGTCGTTTTGAGTGCAAAAATTCCAAGGGATGTCACAACAACATGTTTATGTTTATAGGAAGGTGGCGTCTACTCTTGCAGAACTTTTTCGGCCAAACCTAAAAAATCATAAAATTTATGCCATTGCATTAGAGGGGACTGAGGAGGAGGCGGCTTGCATCTGGCCAAGAGACACATAAACATATTGTGAAACTATTATGGCGAAACTTTACAACAACCAAATCCCTCGATAACAATACAACATGATTAGAACACAATAAAATACTAGTCATGTTTCTATTATTCTCTTGCAGAAGAAACCTCAGGCTGTCTTCTTCAATTGTTGGCCAATCATTGTTGTTTTTATTTATTGTGAGCAAGCCATAGCGTGTAGTGAGATTTGATCATAACTTGGTTTGATTGCATGTATAGAACGGGTGAATTTAAGTCATTGGATTTATAGCAGATTTAACAGTATTTGTTAATAGAATTTCTTCAGACCTATGCACCACTAACAACATTTTTATCAATCTCATGTTAATTCGGCCTAATACACTTCGTAATCAATGTATATCACTGCGCATACAGTCAGAATCTGACCTAATAGTTAATTTACCGATTTTGAATTCAGAAAATTAATCTCATATTATTGTTGATATTATCGTAATGATGCACATTTCCTCTTATTCTATGAGTTTTATTCATGCGTGCATATTGGCATACACTAGTCATAAAAACCTCCTACAAGACTTTGATGAAGAAAAACAGAGGAGCTGATATCCTGCAGCTCATCGACAGAAGGTGATCGTATAATCAGGATGGCTGCAGGTAAATGTGTTGGTGGCGTCATCATAGGCGTAGTTTTTGTTGGTGACATGGATCTCCAGATTTTGTTAATCTCTCCTACCATAATTTCTCAACTACTCTCCAACTTCCGCATTTAATTCTTCTTCCCTCCTACATTCTTCTATGTATCTCGACTCTTCTACTTGTCAGTGTATTCGTGAAGCTTCTCCCATCTCTTAAAAAATGACTCTGTTTTTGTAAAGGAATGTGGATGTTGGATACTCTGTTTTTGTAAATGAGCGCAGATGTTGGATACTTTGTTTCTGGAATGAATGTATGAATCAAACAGCAGGCAGTATATAAACTCTATTTTGTTTTAATTACTCAGCTAAAAACTGTCATTGGGTTCTTTCCTCTTTTTCTATAGGAATTTGGGCATTTTCTAAGTAGATGTTTTTTTTAACCAACAAAGTGGTATCAGAGCAAGGTTAATGGTATTTGATGCTGTCCAAAAACTTGAAGCTATGGAAGCTGATGTTGAAGGGGATTCAAAAGAATCTGAGTATTGAAGAATGATAAAGCTATAGACTTAGCAAGTGTATAGAAGGTTGGAGAAAACAAGTAGTTGTTGTGTTTTTTTTTGGAGACTTTATTGCTAAGTACAGAGGAGGTGTTAACCTGTTGCAAAGAGATTGCAGAAATTTAAGGGTTTTAATCATACAAAAGGTTTGACAGAGATTGGAAAAGGAAATAGAGGAAGAACAGTAAAAAGAGGCAAATTTTATTTAAAAAAATCATGGCAGGAGCAACTGGAAGCATTTTACAACCCCAGATTCCAATTTTTAAGGGCAAAAATTATGACTATTGGAGTATAAGAATGAAAACCCTGTTTTGTTCCCAGGATGTTTGGGATTTGGTTGAAAATGGGTTTCCTGAACCTACAGACCAGCAAGCTTATCAGGCTCTTTCACAAGCTGAGAAGGATTTGTTGAAGTAAAATAACAAGAAGGATTCCAAAGCATTGTTTTTTATTCAGCAGGTAATGGAGGAATCAATTTTTCCTAAAGTAGCTATTTCTACAAGATCAAAACAGGCATGGGAAAGTTTGCAAATAGCATACCAAGGCACAAGCAAGGTAAAAACAACAAAATTACAAATGCTTAGAAGGGATTTTGAAAACTTACAAATGAAGGATATAGATTCAATAGATTCATTCTTCACTCATGCAATGACAATAATAAATCTGCTTAGATCATATGGAGAAACCGTTGGAGATCAAAAGGTTGTAGAGAAAATACTTAGAAGCTTACCTACAAAGTTTGATCCAGTTGTAATAGCCATTGAGGAATCCAAAGATCTCACTCAGCTATCA
>JASDQU010206775.1:9736-21755 GCA_032191745.1 Picea mariana
GATAGATAAGAACATCGAGGATGATGTTCCTTTAAGGAGGAGGGAATTGTAACACCCTGTTTCCCCCAATTTGTAAAAATAACTATACTGGCCAAGAACTGTGGCAAACTCAAAAATGTGAATGTGTGATGTGAATGGACCTTGTGAAAAAGGTCGATGAATGTTAATAATATTATGAATATATATATTGCAGGATTGCTGAGAGGGGATATGCTGAAAAATATACCACGATGGCTGAAGAAAGGTGGTGGAAGGCACCTAGAAAGGTGGCATTAACTTCCACTGAAACCAATATCGTATTTGGACTTCACTAGCCCGGATAACCAAGAGCGGCTCGCTGGCCCCGAATTAAATGACTCGCCAAGATTGGTAGGTAGATGGATCCTCATGAGTAATGAGGGATGGGGGGGGGTGAATCTCCCATCCATAGAGTCGTCAGGCCTGACCAGTGCGAGGGAAATCGCACCACACGCAACCTCGCAAGAGGAAAAAGGCATGAGGAAGAAGCGAGAAGGGGGCAGATGCGAGGGGAGGAAGAGAACCCTGGAAAACACAGAGTGAGTGATAGCAGAGAAGGGGGAGAGTAACGCTCATTCTCTATCACTGGAAAACTGAGACGCAGTCTCGCAGCATCGTGGTCTCAGCTCGGGGGTGGCTAGTGGTAAATCCTATCGGAATCATTGAGCCTACGGTTGGGTGGAAACGAGCACCCCTCTCAGTAGTTGCACTCGCCTCTGGTGCTATTTCTGATAAGTGTTTTACATCTTGCATCGTGAAATTTATATGCTGACATATATGCTCTTAGTCTGTGCAGTTTTATGAATGGTTTCAGTATAAGACTGCTTATGTAGTGTTCTAATTCAGGAATGGTGGTTGCATGCTTATAATGGAAGGCCCACGTAGGGCTTATGCTTATAAATAGATTTATATGTATATATGCACATTGAATCAATTCAGAATTCAATCCGTTTCTCAGTAAAACTATACCCTTATCCGTCTCAGGTGATACCCTAGATAAACCTCCCCATAGAGACACCCTTCTTAGAAAGCTCACCAAGAACTTGGAAAAAGGATTTGAACGTGCAAGTCTTAGTAACCCTGTACGAGGAAGAATGATCCTCTTGAAATCCTAAAATAACAATGAAGGAATACCGCGTTCGCTTTGCAAGAGTCGTCAAGGAGGCATTGGATGGTCAAAATTCTCCGTGGAGAATTCGTGAAGTCCCAAGAGCTGTCAGATCCCAGGAGTTATGGTAAGCCTATTTTCAAGTTTTAAGTTCAGGAGAAATCGGACCGTAGGATCTGGGTCGAGAAGGACCGTTGGATAACTCACAAAATCTCATTTCGTGGATTCACGAGTTGAAGGGTTAAAACCCTTTGCCTCAATATTCGTGAGGCCGTGAAAGGAAAAGTCCCGAAGGGGAAAAAGAATCTAAGCCATCCGTTTGCACGAGGATGTGTGTCGAGGAATCATCCATTTTGGAGATTTGGGTACCGGGACTAACAGAGGTTAGCATCTTGACTTTGCGAGTAGCGAAGTCCCGAGGAAATCTGAGACATTCGTCTGAGAGAGGACACGTGTCACGAAATCACTGATATCAGAGATTTAGACATCGAGAGTCATAGAGGGAAGTCTTTCAACTTCGCGGGTGGAAAAGTCGCGAGAGAATCATAGCCATCCATCTAAGGGGGACAGGCAGCACCTTGTCATGTACACATACCCTGTAGGAATCACAGAGGTCAAGGAAATCTTTCACAGTTTTAGAGAGGAGAAGCTTAGGAGGGATAGTTCCATTTTGTGCACAAAGCCTTAGCTGCAAAGGTCGCAGAGGAGAGGCAAAGGTAGAAAAATCTGAGCCTTTGGATCCAGGAACAGGAGGACCGTTGGATCAGAACACTATGGTGATATTGTATATTAGGAGTTCATAGGTTCGAAGGTTGGAAGGGGTCACTTTCGACTGTAGAATTCACGAGGTGCCGAGAGCCGAGGCTTGTGAGAACACATGGCACATCCATCAGGTGGGTCTTGCGCGATTGACAGGTGGGCATGCGTCGCCCAGAAAGGGGTCAACACTCTGTCAATTTCTCACGTCTCGGAGATTCACGAGATAGGAGCATGAAGGCTCAATGCTCCAACTCGCAAGGTTGCGAGTTGCGAGAAGTGCAAAGAGGAATTCAACCATTGCTAAATCTCGTGGCTCAGGATTTTGGAGAAGAAGAGCATGAGAGCTTGAAGCTTCAACCTACGAGGTTGCAAGTAGCAAGAGGTGCTAGCGTTTAGCCTAGCCAGTGGTCACGCATGAAAGGCATTGATAGAAAGGAGCTATACCCATTTCATGATCTTGGGTATCACAAGTTTGGGAAGGAAGAGTGGAGAGTTTCGACTTGAAAACTCGCGAGATGGTGAGTTGCGACAAGCTCCTTTGGGAATAGGCCTTGGTCATATCACTGTGGTCACTTGGGAAAGGTTGAGCTTGCGCCTAGTGCTATTCGCACAGGGGAGCTACCAAAAAGGACCTGTGGACTAAGGTATAGCCTAGGGGGGCTAATTGTTGATCGAAGCCTCTTCGGCAGTTCGGCATTCGAGGTTTGCAGAGTTGAAAGACTCAACGCTCTGGTAGCGCTGAGCTGCGAAGAGCGAAAGGACACCATACCTGTTTGGCATGTGGTCGTGACCCATGATCACATGGAGGTGGACAAGGAAGGAACTAGCCTACACTAGACCCCTGTAGGTATTTCAGGGATTCTGATCCTCGAGAATTCGGTGAAAAATCTTGATTTCCGTAGTGGGTATGTGACAGTTCATATGGCCCATTATTCTATGTAATAACCATATATCATATATTTGTACCATACAACACTTTCCTCCTCAGATCTCATTGAGCATATATACATTATTTGATGTTCTATATGCATTTTCCACTAACCTTCTTGAGCCTTTCTTCCTTATCTCACAACCTTTAGAATCAAATGTGAGAGTGTTTCCTTGACATAGGGTCTTCACTTATTGAACCTATGACATAGCGCCTATGTTCATGGGATATTAAATAATACCCCTATTTTCACTAGATATTGATAAATACCTCCCAAATCATTTTGTTGAAACCCCCTCCCAATACATATTTTCAATAAAAGAAACCCCTATTTTAACTAGATACCCCTTTTTACTTTTTATACCCTGCAATACCTATAAACCCCTTGATACCCCACATCCCCCCCCACCCCAACAATACCTACAATATATTGACTTTATTTTTCACATTTAAAAAACCCCATTTATGAATGAATATGATAAGATATAGTCCAACAAGGTGAATCCCCTATGGTCCTTGATAACACATTTGAATAACACTAAGAATATCATTTTCCAAACCTTCAACATACAAGACATTCTATGTTTTAGTCTTTCCATTATCAAGACTAAGAGAGCCTTTTCCAGCTATCCTTGTAGTAGCATTATCTCCGAATGTTACATGGCCTTTGTTTACTTCATTCAATGTGTGAAATGTGTTCTTTTCCCCTAGAATGTGTCATGAGAATCCACTGTAAACATATCATTTGTTTCCTTTGTTTTGAGCATGAAGAGTAGTTTTCACAAGTATAGATTCCTCCTYCTTCTTTTCTTGCTCCAGCTTCCTTTTCCAAACTCCTGTGGGTTTTTTCTTTTGTTTGGCAAGGGTATCCACTTCCTTTTTTTTTAGGATATTCTACAGTGTCACTTCTACAAAAAACGTGTTATGTGACCATAGTTGTAACACTTATAACATACAATTTTGTAATAAAATAAAGGGGAAAATGAATTGTAATTTCTATTTGAGAGCCCATAAGTACTTATGTATTTGTTCCACACATAATTATTTTTTCCTTTTCTCTATATTTTATTTATTTATGACCAAAATGATTACAATAACAACAATATCCAAATAAATAATTTTGATACTAGGTCACGTGAGGAGGCCTTGGTAGGAAATATATCCTTGTTTTCATTGGGAGGAATGACAATTTTTTGTGGAACATCATTTCATTTCTTCCTTTTTTCTTCATCACTAATGGAGCTTTTGAGTACATCAGCATAACTTTTATATTTTCCTTCATTTACCTTCTTCGATGGCTCTATAGCTTTTGAATCTTCTTTATTGGTCATTTGAATATTATCATAGTCAAGACCAGTCTTAATGAATGGATACATTTAAAAATTGATGGTATCATCTAAGGTTTCAACACTCTTCTTAAACTTCGACTCAATAGTTTTTTTCTTCAGCTCCTTTCTTAAGGAAACAATTTCAAATTCTAGCTTCTCACAATTTTCTTCCTTTTCCTTCAGTTGGATTCTCACCACTTCTTCTATCCTTCTTGCCTCTTTTAGTTGAACTTTTAGGCTCATAATAATATTTTCTATTTCTTCAAGGCTTTATGACATTTTGGATTTTGAATCATGGTCCTCTTCTTCATATTTCTGCAACTATTCCTTTTGTTTCAAATTAGTTTTCCTAAGATTCTTTATTTCTCTTAAGGCACACATGAGTTCTTCTTCAAGACCCACTTCCCCATTTTTTTCATCATTTTCCTCTTCTTTTTAATCCATCGTTTCTTTCCCTTTATCTTCATGAATCTTTGTTTCAACTTCCATAAAGAGAGATTATTTTGTATCACTATCAGAACTGCTTTCATTGTTTTCTTTAGACGAGTCACTAACCCCTTTTGAGTATAGGCTCTTATTTTGCTTATAAGAGTTATTCTTATTTTCATGCTTGTCCTATTTGTGGTTATTTTTGTGTTGATGGTGTTTTATCTCTTTATTTATGTTATTGTCTTCTTCATCATCACTACTTTCATTTTTCGCATATGGACACTTAGCAGCAAAATGTCCTACTTTTCCATAATTAAAGCATGTAAGGGGAAACATACCCTTGCATTTTCTAGATCCCTTTTTATCTTTCTCACAAAGTGTGCTTCCTTTGTTTCTGATTCACAATTGGAACAGTCACTTGACCTTTTTTATTTGTTCTTCATCTTCTTTGAATATTTAACCTCATTTCATATGCAGTGAGAATCCCATGCAATTCAACCATTGTTAATTTTCCAAGATCCTTAATTTATTAAATAATGGAAACTTTGGCATCAAATATTAATGGGAGTGACCTTAACACCTTTTGTACAATCATTGATTCTTCAACCATTTCACTAAATCCTCTGATGGTGTTGAGAATCTCATCTACACCGAGGAGATAAGCTGCAACCATTTCTTTATATTTCATTTTAAAACTTTCTAAGTGTATTCTATGAGTTTGGATCTTATCCTTCTTTACCTTGTTATCATCTTCATAGATGTATTGAAGTTTTTCCCAAATTTTCTTTGTTGATTTTCAATGAATTACTTTGACAAACTATGATTCTGACAAACCACACAAGATGGCATTCATGGATTTTGCATTTTTTTTGCTAGAATTTTTCCCAGTTGTATATGTTGGTGAATTTTTTTAAGGCTACATAACCACTCATGGCTGATTCCAAAATATCAAAACCAAGGGCCATTATATATGTTCACATCCTTATGCTCCAAAAGGAATAGTGTGTTTCGTCAAACAATGGAGCCATGTTTGCAGAGAAACCTTCATGACCAACCATATGTGCTCCCGAGATCTGCCTTCCAGTGGTTAAACCGTTTCCAAAGGAACCTTCTATAGTACCAATTGTTGAGCACATACTTATACTAAGAGGGGGGTGAATCGATATAAGGATATATTTTTATTTTAACAATCATTAACCATAATTAAGCAATCACATAAAATATAACAACTAGAAGACACAAGATTTTACGTGGAAACCCTTTTGGGAGAAAACCAAAAAAAATATCTTTATAATTTGTATGTACCAACCCATTATTACAAATATTTGTAGGCATCAACCTACTAGAGACACTAATCCCCATAGGTATAAATATTGTTAGGCACCAACCTAGTCTTACAAATCTTCGTAGACACTAATCCCCACCGCTAAGCACCAACTTAGCAAGAGACACCAATCTCTTAGTTTGATATCTATAGGCACCAACCTACAAGAGAAACCAATTTCCACTCTTTGATGTTCATAGGAACCAACCTAATGGAGACACCAATCCCCACTACTTGATGTTGGTAGGAACCAACCTACTTTCAAGCTTGCAAATTCTTCTTTAGAGGATGAACATTTACATTTCCTTCGTAGATATTCTTGTTGTGTCTCTCTTCACCAAGTATGCATGATTATTCTGCCTTAGCTCTTCCTTCACCAAATCTACTCGTTGCTTCTGCCTTAAGATCTTCCTTTACCATATCGTCTTGCTTCTTTTGCTACTTCTGCCTTAGATATGCATTTACATTTTTTTCTTACTAAACACCAAATCTACTTGCTAGAACACCATATCTAATACTCGCTAATATTTAATTGTCACTCCACAAATTATATTCAATCGTCACTCCTCTCACTCCTTCAAATTTTATTCGTAAGAATATTACTTTTTCACCCACGCACTTTTTTCACATTACTCTTCTCCTATTATACTTTATCATAACCCTACATGAAGAGTCATGTTTTTTTTTTTAAATACATAACATTCATTAATTAAATAATTAATTTCCCCCTCTTTTAATTCACTTTTCAAAATACCATGGGAAAATAGCATGGGTTTTTAAACCATGGGAAAATACCATTTTACTTTTTGACTTCTTTACGTAAATTCACTTTTTTTATCTTTTAATACTCATTTTTCATGTAACTTAATTTTTTTTATTTTGAATTCACCTTTCTATGTCAAGTCACATTTTTTCATGTAAATTCATTTTGAATTAACCTTTTTACGTAAAGTCATTCTTTCCATGTAACTTCATTTTGAATTCACCTTTTTACGTAAAGTCACTTTTTTCAAGTAACTTCATTTTGAATTCACCTTTTTATTTAAAGTCACATTTTTCATGAGATGCTTATATTTGAATACTTACATGATATATGTCCTTTGACATAAATGACAACAATTTGTTCAATGGGAACTTGAGAAAAAATCTCATGATAGAGAAAAAGTTCATTATAGGTTGGCAAAAGATCATAATTAAGCATGAAAATTGTGCATGAATTGTAATTGTTTAGTTCCATCCAATCAAGCCTATCTATGACTTGTAATTGATTAGTTCACATGTCATCAAGCCTATCCATGACTTGTATCCACCTAATTCATGTGTCATGAATCCTATCTCCATTCTCTTCTAAATTCCTATAAGAAGAGGCCAAATCAAGGAGATAGGAGAGATAGAGTTTGAGAGTGGTTACCCTGGAAAAATAGAGAGAGAAGCTTAAGTGGGTAAGGAGGAGTATTGGGAACGTGGAACTAGGATGACTGCATATTTCAACTAATATAAGATATGATGTACTTATCCATTTCATATTAATATGGATCTATGGTTTTCCCCTTTCATGTTGTTCATGTTTAATGGTAAATGTTAGATCCGATCTCACCTTGAATAGATCATTATAGATCCAAACTAGATTTGAATTTCCTAACACTTGTAGGAGTTGTAGAATTGGTATTTGTTTGTTGCTTGTGTGTAGGAAGCATATTGTAGGAGTTGGATCTAGGATCTCAAGAGTTGCATCAGTTAGACACGTGAGGAAAACCTTCAATAAAGAGGTATGCAATTATCTCCATTAGTCTAAAAGGAAACAAAATCAGTTAGATATAGGGAAAATTATTATGAATCTAGCCCTGTTATCTGTCTTGGACGAAGGGTAGGTACAAGGGAGGTCTGGCTTATCTGAAGGTCGGATTTATCCACAACATACATCCAAAAAAACATGGATTTCTTGGACACATCCTCAATGGGAGCTTCTTATCGATATGTTTTCAAAATCAAGGAAACATTTAAACAACAAAATAAGTAGGAGTTCAGGTCTGCAAATCTACAATAACATAAGCATGAAAAAGGTGGCCCTAACTCATGGAAAAAAGGGATGGAGAAAGGAAGGCCAACCTCAATATATCTAGTCCAAGTCGTAGGAAAATAAGGGTAACAGGAAAATGAAGAAGGACACTAGAAAGTCATGTGAGTTACAAAAAATCCCCTGGCACAACACTAATGAATGCCACTCAAAACAATCAGTATTGGTCGAGCTTAAAGAAAAATAGTTGGACCCTACCTCGAAATCCGATTTAGAGTAGGATACGGGAAAGTGGATCATTGATGCATAACTGAGTACTACCATGACAACCACAAAGATCCAACTATAGGATTCATAGGAGCCTGAGGAAGGGGAGTGCCTCTATTGGGTCTCCATTTTGACACCCCTATTACCTTATCTTATCTTCTATCTTGGTCAATTTTACCTCTGACATATGCATATTTTGTCTATTTCTTCCACAAACCTACCTTGTGACCTTATTCATATGCATAATGAGGTAACCCATGTTAAAAACATGATTTGTTTGATTTCTTAATTAATTGGAAATAAATGATTGTTGTTTATGCTTCTAATTACTTTGATTACTTTAAGCATCTTTCATGACAAGGCTTTATCTCATCCGGTACTCATCTTCGGGATTTGTCTGGTACTTCCGATGGTCTGGTACTGCAACATTTCAACTTTTCTATTCCAGTACTCCGCCTATTCCGGTACCAACTCTGCGTTGATACG
Source organism: Picea mariana (assembly GCA_032191745.1). Lineage (NCBI taxonomy): Eukaryota > Viridiplantae > Streptophyta > Pinopsida > Pinales > Pinaceae > Picea > Picea mariana. Next base: position 18,401 of record JASDQU010206775.1, read on the forward strand.
GTACCAAGATCTGTTACTGTCTTAGTCTGGTACTAAACCCACTTCTACAGGATTGACGTTTTGAATGAGTACACTGGCGATGGCTCCAAGAAATTGGTTGGATGGAATCATCCTTGGTTCGTTTGAAGACCATGATAGACTTCATCACTCATGCACTTCATGTCATGAGGATGAAGTCCATTCCTTGAGATATGCTATGTTCAACAATTGTAATATTTTGTAAACATTCACTGATTATCTTCAGACTTTGAATGTAATGCATGACCTTCTTTAAAAGGGATGTTGTGTAGATGATAGATAATATACACCGTTATGCTGGAAATTGAATGTTGAATTATTGATTCACTCATTTAATTGAAAGAATACAAATGCTAGTTTTTGCAATTCATGGATGTGAGTAAAGTATTTATTTTGTAACTTCTTTAGAGCTACTTTGTTGGTTTGGCAAGGGCCCACCACCCCAACCAAGGTAAGTCTCCCTGTATATTTTTATGTGTGGACATAAGTTAATTGTGTGTGAGTGTGCAAATAAAATAATTGTGTATTACAAATGATTCTGAGTGCATGAACTTTACTAAGTACAACGTAGATCTCTAAATAGATACCTGTTGATTTTGGATCAGTGTGAATGAACATATATACATTAAGCATAGTAGATGATTCTATTTATGTTTCTACAGGGTGATATTTAGTCAGCAAAAGCTGGGTAGATGTTTGGGATTGTTAGATAAGCAATTGCTATTTTTATGAATTTGGAAGTCTTAGTAATTTTTTTGTCCTCAGTAGGTACAAGAACAATTAGACTTCATCTCTCACCCTTCATGCATCAGTAATGAAGTCTTTCAATCATATTGATTGTCTCCTGTATTAAGGAAGGGAGTTTTGATTAGAATTGATTAGGTCATGATTGGTTTCTTTCCAAGAGTAAATAGAGTGAATTGTCAATTGTTATGTGAATTCAATTGCTATAGGAAGCAGGGTCTCAGTTCATCTTTTTATTTCACGAGCCTATTATGAACAGACTTCTTATCTGAGCAAGAACCTTTTCAACCAAGTGTTTTCTTGAGATTTTTACTATGAAATTTATCTTCTAGTTTGAAGTTATGTGAAGAATAGTATTTAGATATTCCAAAAACTGAGTATTTTGTTACTGATTGTTTCTTGATTGAGCTAGATACAACAGACATAGATAGATTACCTATTTTTGGCACATACAGTGTAACATCTCTACTGATTACAAATCCTAGATTGATATATAAATAAGTGCAATATACTAAACATATATTTACACCAACAGCCTCTTTGTTATGATCTAATGCCTTAAAATTGATAAAAATTTAATAATTACAGTCCACTACGAGGGTGAAAGATCCTTTTACAATAGATCCACTTCAGAATACAATATGAGATGAGATAAGATTATCTTAATACTATATCTCATTTATATATATATATATATATATATATATATATATATATATATATATAGGAGACAAAGGGTTACAATTATGATGAAAGGGTGCAATGAATGGTTCTAGCCGACCTACTAGAAATGTAATAATTCAATTTCTAAGGCTTAATAAGGGGTTTAATACATAACATGGAGCTTTTTCTAGGGATTAACATGCCCCTCTCCTTCAAACAAGTGTTTTCCTCAACACTTGACTAACCATGGATTCTTATGCACGAAGAAATCATCTTCCCATGTTGCCTCTTCCACTAGTAGGTTCTTCCATTTGACGAGGTACTTTGTAATTGCTCAATTTCTCAGCTGCTTGATTCGTGTTTCAAGGATTGTTTCTAGCTCTAGTATGATTTTCCCTTCTTCATTGATCTCTGGTAAAATATTTTGGACTGGGATCTTATTGTCGATGACCTTATTTAAGAAATAAACATGGAAGACTGGATATACACATGAATATGGAGGCAAATCCAATTTGTAAGCCATACTTCCAATCCTTTGTAAAACCTTATTATGGCCATAATATTTGGGTGCTAATTTATTTTCCTTCTTTTGTTGCTTGAGGGAATTTTTTTTTTATGGTTGTATCCTTAGAAATACCCAATCCCTGACTTCAAATTCTCTTTCACTGTGGTCTTGATCTTCTTGTTATTTCATCCTATTTTGTTGCATAACCAAGTCATCCTTCAATAATTTGAGGACCTATTGTTGGTTCCCTATGTGGTCCTCCATTGCTTTAACATTTGTATTCCATTTAAAGGGTGATGTGATGGATGGAGGATAATATCCATAAAGTGTTATAAATGGAGACATTTTTGATGAATTATGGAAGGATGTGTTGTAGCACCATTCCACCAAAGGAAACCACTTAACCCATTGCGTTTGTTTATCAGATGTGAAGAAACAAAGATATCCTTCTAGACATGTATTCATAATATTATTTTTCCCATCATATTGAGGGTGGTAAGATGAGATATGATCCAATTGAGTACCCAAACAAGAAAATAATTCAGTCCAAAAATTTCCTGTCAAAATTGGGTCTTTGTCACTTACAATAATCTTGAGGACTCCATGTAGTTTTTGAATTATTTCCATGAATGTTGTTGCTATTGTACTTTATTTAAGAGGATGAGAAAGAGAGATAAAATGGTCATACTTTGTTATTCTATCCACTACTACCATGATGATAGTATTTCCTTCATATTTGGGTAAACATGTCATAAAATCCATGGAAACTTCTTCCCAACATTGGCTTGGTATAGCTAATGGTTGTAGGAGACCTGGGGTCTCGATTGTCTCTCCCTTATTCCGTTGGTAGAACAAACATTCAGACATAAACTTTTGAACATCATTTCTAATACCTTCCCAGAAGAAAAATACTTCTTGATCCTATGGTATGTTTTCAAGAATCCTGAATTCCCCCCTATACGAGAAGTGTGCAATTCTAGAAGGATCTTCTTTTTGAGTTGTGAATTCTTACATAATTATAGGTGATCATGATACCATAGAAAATCATTCTTCCATATAAAATTATATATTGAAATGGGGTCTTCATGTAGTTGTTGAATGATCTTGCATACCTCTTGATCTTGATTCCATTATATCCTTTCTTCTTCCACCCATTCAAATTGTGGGATAGAAATAGCACATAGTGAACCTTTAGTTTCTTCTTCTTTCCTAGAAAGGGAATCTTCCACAACATTATGTTTTCCTTTTTTTAGATAATTTCAAAGTCATAACCCAACATATTTTTAACCCATTTTTGTTTCTCTTTTGAAGATAATCGTTGCTCCAAGAAGTACTTCAAACTATCATGATCTGTTTTTACCTTGAAGTGTCTTCCTATTAGGTATGGGTGCCATTTTTGAATTGCATGTAGTATGGACAACATTT
>JASDQU010206776.1:4332-17429 GCA_032191745.1 Picea mariana
TTCATGGCTACACTTTATATAGTTATATGACATGGATCTACAGTGTATTTGATTGGTATCCATGAGTTTATTCTATCCTGAGCATGGGTATGCCCGCCTCGGTGAGACAATTGTTATTTTTGCAGATGGCACCTCCCGATTTCTGGTCCCTAGGCTCACTTGTTCGACACATCAGTAAAGATTGGTAATGTATTTTGGCCATTAGATGCTCTTCTGACCTCACACATTAGGGGGCATCTGTTATAACCCTAATTTGCACCAGACCTTCTTACCTGGCATCAGGCCATCTCAGATTCCTTCTTTGCCAAAGCATTGTTGAACAAATTTTCTTAAAACTACTTTTTATAAAGGCCCATGCACCCTGCTCTATTACTGCATGCATGTACACGCTTGCTGACCCAAAAAAACCCGTGTGTACCTACAAAAGCACGAAAAAAGGAAAGTTGACGATGGAACACACAGCTTTGGGTGAGTTAACTAAACCTTCTAGCCATGCATGGCCGAGGGTTCATCCAAATACCTAGCTTCTTCTAGCCTATAAAAGAAGGGTTAGGGGTCCCATTTGGAGGAGGGAAAAGTCATAGCAGAGAAACCATACCCAAATTGGCATTCCCTTTGTCCTAACCTTTAGCCATCCTTGTGCAAAGAGAGATATAGAGCAAAGCAGTTGGAAGACAAGGAAATAGGAGCCCAAGACTAGGATCGAGGAGTAGTGGTTGGCTTTATCATTGTAAGGTATCATTGTGAAGTTAATAAAAGAATTACTTTTCCCGTCCCGCCATAGGAGATTGTCATTTGTTTGAATATTGATTGTATGAATGATTAAATCTCTAACCTGTTAATCATAGATCAAATGCATGTGGATTTCTTTGTTTGTATTTTGTGAATGTAGGTCAGCATTGGGAGGAGAGTTGCAGTCAAAGAACAACCAAGCGTGAAAACGGATCGACATCAAACACGGAAAATAAGGTACAATAACTTGATCTTTTGAACCTTGTATTTGCATATGAGTAATGGGGGTTTAGACATGGGATGATGGTAAGAAGTAAGAATCTTTAGGTCATTTATGCATGCATGATAAAAACCCTTAGTGCTAGTCTATAGGGGAGATTTACCCAACAACAAAAAGGGAATGGTATTTCATAATCCACTAATAATATGCTCATTCAGATATTAAAGAAAATTGTTGATAAGAACCAAAGGAATTGGCATTTAAAATTGGTTGATGTGTTGTGGGAAAGCAGAATGAATCCAAAGGACACCACTAGGATGTCTCTGTATACATTGGTTTATGGGAAAGAAGAAAAAATGTCAATTAGCCTTGAGATGAATGCTTTGACTTTTGTGGTCAATACATAGGGTGTTGAAGATTTTTCACCTATGCAATATAGGGTCAATCAGTTATTGAAATTGGAGGAAGAACAAAGTAAATCCATGAACAGAACTTCTCAGAGACAACAAAGTGTTAAAAAATATTTTGACCAGAATACAACAGTAAAGAATTTTTAGAGGGGCGAACTAGTGTTACTCTGGAATAAAGATAAGGAGAATCCATCAATGCACACAAAATTTGAAGCACTCTGGATCGGATTGTACATCATTGAAAAAATCCTCACCCTTAATTCTTATATGCTCAAAGATATGAAGGGTAAAATGTTAATGTTGCCTATTAATGGGCAACATTTGAAAGGATTCTTCACCTGAAATTTTCTCATTTACTTGTACATAATTTTCTTTTATTTTGTATATTCTTAATGTTGACTCCATAGCCCAATGGATGGAAGCACATGCCATGAAGATTCTAGATTCTTGACAACCCATAGGGGGTTATCATCCCACATTTGCAGCCAGTTGTTGAGATCAATTCCCACTTCCAAAATTTCCTTCCCATTTCTATTTTCTTGACTTCTTTTTTCCATTTCTTTTCCCTCTTATATACTTTCCCTTGTTTCCCTTTTCCTTTCTTCCCTTCTTCTATCCCTTTCTAGTTACCATACTTAGTCGTATTTCAAAAATCGATGGGTTTGCGGGTAGGTGGGTTGGTGGGCCTTCATCCCCATACAATTTCCTATGTCATGAATCCGACCCACCACCTTGCTATATTATACTTAGCCTTTTTTTAAACATCGTGGATTTGCGGGGTCGAGCCTTCATTCTCCAAGTTCTGCGATCTCCACTTTTGCACCCAAAATTCTATGATCCTCATTTTAACCATCAGACTTGTCGCGGGTCTTGAGTCCGTAAAAGAATTTTAGTTCTCCTGCATGCAATTCCGACTGACCGCTTTTCTACAATTAACTTACTTTTTATCATCCACAACCACGGGTTGGCAGGTTCTCGGGTTGGCGGGTTCGTGAAAAACTTCATATTCAAATCTACTCTCGTCCATCCCCGCCATTCTCGTGCTTTTTCCAATATGCATTGAATGTTGTTTAATGCTAACAACTAATTGTGCAGGCCTAGAAAATATTGTAATTAATGGAAAAAGACTCGAGGAGATTATTCATTAAATTCCACTAATTCACCATTTTCTAAAGGATTATATTATTTTCATCTCTCCGAAAAGATTTATTTCAAGTTACTATTCAACGAAAAATACTCCCATCAACCTAATGGAAGCAACAGCTAGACATCAATTCTTTGGAGTTAGTTTAAATAATTTTGGTCACCAAGATCATAAATTTCAGTGGTCCGGAGCATATTCATATTACTCATCTCCTCCTGCACAAAAAGACGTAATCTGGGCATCCAAAATTGCTAGTGTAGGGTGTGTTCCTGAGGTATTTGACTGCAAAGAACTTGTTGCATGGTGCATTGAGAAGTATGTGTCGAGCTAGAGAATTATACAACTCCAAGATCATTCCCCCATTTCCCTTTCACCACAAGTTTTTCGCAATATGTTGAAGCTCATAGAGCCAACACTTACTTTCAAAGGAGAAGACTACAGATATTTTCTGAAGAAACATAACAATGGCCTGGATCTCCTGCTTGAATATTTGGAGAATCCTGCGGCTATTCCAGAAGACATAACCAGGATCCAGGTCGATTCTTTTAAAAACCACTTTCAAAAGATTGCATGGTTGTTCACCAGGTTGACAGGTCAGAAAATCACTACTGCCATTTCTTGCATGATTCTATATATTTTATATTTTACAGTAAAAGAACAGGTTATCTTTGACTGGGGAAAATTAATTTCCATCACAGTTTCATCCTAGTTATCACACTACAAAAGGGACAAAAAATTCTTTATGGCTTCCTATTAGGTATTTTCTATAGTGTATTGTTGTCAATTTCCAAACTTGACTATAAGTAAGAGGGTCAACTATGAAATAGATCCAGTTACCTTCTTGTATCAGGCATTGTGGAGACACAATACTCCTCTATCTTTTTACGAAGTTTACAATGATTTTGTCTTAGTCTTCAAAGGTTTGTTGTTTGGTAAAAATACCCCCAGGATATCTGACCAGGATAACAAATTCTTGGAGAAAAAGGGAATGATAGAACAAATGGAAAATCACAGTGTCATCAAGATATTATATTCCAAAGAAAATCCCTCTTTTCTTTCATATTATGTATCTGAAAAATTGTTTATTATAGAAGTGGCAAGGAAATACAACTTCTCGCTACATTTTTTCCATGAAAAAGGGAAAAACAATTCATCCCCCTGTCGTGGAAGATTGGATATTTCATTTTCAGAAACATAAATAAAATTGATGAGTTTGAAATTCATTTCAATAACATGAGCTTAAAATATGTTGAAAAGATCAAGGGCTTTGATCCTAACAAAATCTTTTTGGAACACATGCCTTCCATGGATATCTGCAAGCTGATCTAAAGAACGAAGAATGTTTCTACACTGATGTAGTATTACCATTTGGAATTAAAGTCTCAAAAATGACTTAACTGAGAATAAGAGAGGAGGATCTATCTTCCCCAAGTCGAATAAAACAACTAAATGCTTTCTAGAAGGAAAATATTAAAAATTTGAGTAACATTGTTCAAGCATGCAACGAAGCCATATTGAAAAGAGAAGAACTATTCAAGATACTTAGAGAGATAGATCTAGCAGGAGGTACTAATGAGATAAAATACCCTAAATTAATTCTCAACTCAATGTTTCTAACAAAGCAACAATTTGACGAACAAGTTGAAATATTTAAAGGGTTATCAGTTGAAACATTTTATGGCATACTTGAATATAATGAAGATGAAATAGACAATTGGCTAGTTGATTATTTCGTGAAAAATCAAGATATTGAGGAAGAAATACATGGTATTTCTCTTGACTTAAGAGACTTGGAAGGTGAATTATTCAACATTAAAATTAGGCATGAAATAACCATTGCACCAATGAAATGTTATATTGAATATTGTTTCAGAAAGGAAATCGACAAATTAACCAAAGAAGGGCAAGAAACAGTTGAGACGGTTCCTATAACCGTCAATGAAGACAATAAAAGGACAACAAAAAGCAAGTGAAAGAGACATGAGAGACCATCATAGTAAGTTCAAGCTAATCATATCTTGCTTTCTTTATCAATTTTTCATCTAGTTACTATGCTTCTTTGACTAGAAAGGTTTAACCGAAATCTGATAACTTCTCCTTGTCTTCTTTCCATGTATTTCCACTTTGTCATCGCCCACCATCCTCCTTCTACAAATTACTTCTTGTTCATATTTGCTTTATGGTCCGCGTGAGCCCCGATTCCTGTCCTAAGGACAAACACATTTAAATTTCAAGGCTTTTGAACAAACTATATATTTTTTAGAAATCCCAAGAGAACTATTTCAGGATCAGTTTTGATTGTACTTTGTAACTCCGAGTTTTGAGTATAAAGTATTTGAGATTGATCTATCATTATCTTTATTTGAGATCCCCATGTTTTTACTCTATTAAATTTCTCTTATGCATGCAGACCAACTTCTTTTATTTTATGTGATCATAAATCTTTAGTTTAACTATGATGGATGTGAGGAAATTTTGTCTATCTTTTTCAAGTGTATGAAGTGTGCAGTTCCTGGTCATTTCTCAGGAACTCTCTTTAAAAAACAAAACATTTTCTTTCTTACAATTTTTTCTTGCAATCTTTATATTTCTTCAATTATCACAATGGACTACTTTAAAGTCCTATATTCTAAAAATCTAGAGTTCCAAGAAAATCTTAAAACAAAGAGGAGTACCACCTCTATAAAAACACATGGGGATTTGTATCCCCGTGAGGTTGTCGTTTCAGTCCTAACGGATTCAAGCGTCAACAAGTATGCATTAAATGGAAGTGTTGAAAGACACAAGGCTCGTTTAGTTTCCAAAGTATTTTCTTATGTGAAGGAATTGACTATAATTAAGCCTTTTCCCTTGTAGCCAAAATGAATTCCATCCACCTTGTTCTTGCCCTTGTTGCCTCACATAAATGGGAGGTTGATCAGATGGATGTTAAATCCCCCTTCTTGCATGGATATTTGCAAGAAGAAATCTACATGGAACAACCTTCTGGCTATGTCCAGAATGACTCTAGCCTTGTTTGTCGCCTTAATAAATCTCTTTATGGTCTTAAGCAAGCTCCCCAAGCTTGGTATGCCACAATGGAAAAATTTCTTATTGACACTGGATTCTCTAGATTCCATTATGATCCTAATGTCTATACCAAGAAATTGGAAGCCATCTCATAAACCTTTTCCTTTATGTCGTTGACCTTATCCTTACTGGTAGTGACTCAAAACTTTTAAACCATGTGAAAACCATCCTTAAGAAGAAATTTGAAATGACAGACTTAGGATTTTTTCACTATTTCCTTGGCCTCCAATTTTTGCAAACCAATGAAGGAATTTTTCTTTCCCTGTCTAAGTATGCTTGTGATATTCTTTGTTGATTTCACATGGAAGATTGTAAGCCAACCCCTTCTCCCTTCCAATCTAGAGTCAAGCTTGTTGCCACCTGTACTTCTCCCAAATTTTATGCCACCTTGTACTCTCAGTTAGTTGGTAGCCTCTTATACTTGACTCATACCCGTCCTGATCTTTCCTTTTTTGTTGGTCTTGTTTCCCGGTATATGCAAACACCCCATGAAATCCATTGGAAAAAATCTAAAAGGATACTTCATTATGTACGTGGTACAGTTCAGTTTGGGATACATTATAGTTCAGAGGGGGCTCCTTTATTAGTTGGTTTCACTGATTCAGATTGGGTCGGAGACCCTAATGATCAGAAGTCTACTACAGGTTATGTTTTCATCCTTGGTTCAGGACCTATCACTTGGGCCTATAAGAAAAAACAAGCTATTGCACTTTCTTCAATAGAAGAAGAGTACTGAGCATCGGTAAATGCAAGTCAGGAAGCCTTGTGGCTTCGGCAAATCCTTTCAGAGTTTGGATTTTAGTAGTAGTATCCGACCAAACTTTGGTGCGACAATCCGAGTGCCATAAAGCTCGCCAAAGACCCAGTTCAACATCAACACAAAAACACATCGAGCTACAAATGCACTTCATCAGAAAGATCTTTCATGATCAAGTGATTGAAGTGCTCTTTTTCCCTATAGAAGATCAAGTTGCATACATTTTCACAAAGTCTCTTACAAAAGCAAAGTTTTCCAAACTTCAACCTATGTTAGGAGTTCAGGAAGTTGTCATCAAGAGGGGATGGGATCTAATGCCTCCTTCCTTCTCCTATTGTGATACTATTTTAAATCCTTCAATCCTATCCCAAGTTGTTCTTAAGGGGGGATGTTAAGATATTTAGACACTTAGGAGTTAGTTAAGATCTACTTGGTCTAATGTGTTGTTAGGTAAAAGTGTGTTTCTTAGTGTATTTCTTTAGTATGCATTTGTAGTTAGGAAATCCGATGGTCACGATATTTTCCTGACATAGAGTGATCTGACGATTCATATTCTCCTCGATTTTAACGACCATTGATATGTGGCTTAGCACCCAATTGGTCCATGATCTCTATTTAAAGAGCATGGAGGGTCATTTTCCGATGATCGATTGTGAGAAACTCTCTTGTAAAATATCTCTGTAATCTTTTTCGTTTGCATTAATAAACTGCTCCAAGTGGTTGTGTTGGCTGGAGCCATGGATGTTTCCCCATAGGGGTTTTACCACATCAAAACATCGGAGTGTTGATATTCGATATGATTTTGTGAGTGGTTATTGAAGGTGTTCATTCTCTGTTGGAATACCTATGTTGTCGAACATAGAAAAAATCTCCTAGAATAAGGCTAGAGTCCAAAAATGGAACTAAAGTCCTAATTGAGAGATAATTTCATAAATATGGAAAGTCACAAAAAATAGGAAACATGATAACTCCAAGAATATGATGGGCTATGTACACTTCCTTAGGAGAATAATATTCTCACTCAAGTGCACTCTCTAGCCATGAAATATGAATTATCTCCTAAAATAAAGGAATGAAGCACTCTTCCTCCTAGAAAATAGGAATTTACCTAATGGTGTTTTATGAGCCCATGGTTTTGGAAACCCATAGTATTTTCACATGGTATTACATCTAGGCATCCACCAGCTAAAAATAGACCTAATATAAATATAAAATGCCAAAAATAGACTATTAGGATTTGGTCACCTGCTAAAAATATAAAATGCCAAAAATAGAAATGATCAAGAATAGTTAGGCTAGGTAAGGAAATAAAGCTAGGTATGGTGGTCAGGATAGGTCTAGGAAAGGCTATAAATAGTATTCCTCCTGAGAAATTGGAAAAATGAGTATGTCACTGAGTATGTAGTTGAGAATGTACCTCAACACCCCCCTTGAAACACAACCAGGGTGTGCACAATGATGAGTCTCGACAATATGAATCCATGTTAGGTACTCATGTACAAGTATAGATGCATAAAAACTAAACAAAAGTGAGGTAAAGAGGGAAACCCCCCCCTCTAAATATGTTGCTAACAAAAAAGAATGGTAACATGTTCAGCTGCTAAGCTGATGTATCCCTCACTCATAGAATGTCCCTGAATGAGACAAACTTCTATTCTGTGAAAGGTTTGGTGAATATTTCTGCCACCTACTTTGAATATGGACAGAACTACATATCAATGACTCAATCTTTAATCTGTCTGCATATGAATCTCGATGTGCCTGGTCTGTTGCCTCTGAACTGTGTCTCTACACAACTTGAGAGTATTCTAATTATCACACCATATAACTGTCAAATGATGAAAATTAATTCCCAACTCTATAATCGAATGGAATCAATCTTGGCAACCGATGCAAAAGTATCCTCATATTCAATTCCTTGTGTTAGAAAAAAGGAGGATTGCAGAGCAATAAAATAAAACAAATGCAGAAATAAAACATAGAAGATACACAATATAATAGAGACACAAATATACATGGTTCACCCATTATGGGCTACCCATTATGGGCTATGTCCACTAGATAAATTTACAGTCCTTCCTTTTATTATTATCTAGAAAATGAAGGGATACAACCTACAACACACCTATTGTAACTTCCTCTTCTTTTTCTCACTATCTCCTCTCTCATAATACAATATTCACACTGATATACCACTACAATAAAGTTCCCTCATACATAAAAGAGGTTTTCATTCTAGGGAAAAAAATCCTAACATAACTTCTACTGTCAAATCTATGACGTTATAATGAACGATTCATATTGGCTATGAAATTACAATATTTTACAAGGAAATTTTCCCAAAACTTTCTCTTCAAGGGAACTTCCCCCTAACCCCTTCCAAGGGGGGCTCCATAAAGTGTCATCACCCCATCCCCTGGATGCCCCATGCTCCAGATGTGGTGGGGAAATCCCCCCCACACCTCCCCCCATCAAGAGATGGGATCCAAACACAATTGAAACAAGACCTCTGAATCAGGAAGATAATCAGGCTCCACAACCAACATCCTTGTACATATGAGAAACATTTAGCTACTAACCAAGCCTTATACTTTGTAATATATCCTTGAATAGACCTCTTTGTCTTGAAAATCCACTTACATCTAACAAGCTTCTTGTTGAAAGGTAGAGGAATCAACCCCCATCTATTGTTCTCCATCAGTGAATTGTATTCCTCTTTCATAGATGCCTCCCAGTGGGGGTTTCCTTCAACCTATGCATAATACTGAGGGTCTAATCCAAGTACCATATAACAATAAATAGGTAGCAAAGGCTCCATGGCAGTAATATCTTACGGAGGGTCCACAAACTGATATTTGGTTCTCTGTGGATCGATGGGATCACCCACTAGATCACCTGCTGCCTGAATAATATATTGTTATCATCGTAGTAGATGCTTTTGACCTAAAATTTCTTGCTACTGATCAGAAATATCAGATTCATAGATCTGATCAGAAATATGATTGGAAGAAGTCTCATGAAGTTCTGCAACTAGCGGCGGTGGAGATGGAGGTGTGGATTGTTATTAAAGTACCTGTGAAGGACCCTCTTCAATATTAACACTCCTATGAATGAATAATGTATTTGAAGTAGTATCTAATAAAAAAAATACACTCCTTACCTTGATCTTCCACGACTTTACTTATATCGGAAGGGATCCTAGCCCATGCATGGGAACCGAAAATTATGGAGTGAGTGACTTCCGATTTATTCCCACTCCAAGCCTCATATGGAGTGACTCCCTTGATTAATTTATGAGGAACTCTATTCTAAATGTAGTCTGCACAATTAATATCTTCATCCTATAAATTTGGAGGTAGTTATCTATCCTACAACATATAGTTGGCCATCTCTTTCAATGTCCTATTCTTTCTCTCTGCTACCCCATTTTACTATGGAGTGTATGGAATTGTGTGTTGTAACTCTATACTTGATTCTGAAAAAATATGCTCAACATACTTATTCACATACTCTCCTCCAGTGTCTGTACAAAGCTTCTTAATCATTTTCCCTGTTTGGTTCTCAACTAGATGCTTGAAATATTTAAGACATTCAAAGACCTCAGATTTTAACTTGAGAAAGTAGAACCAATATATCTTGAAAAATCATCAATGAAAGTAAGAACATAATTAGCTTTACTAATATATGGGAGTGGGAAAGGACCTGTAATGTCATTGTGAACCATCTCTAGAAGTGATGATTCCCTCCATGCTATACCTATGTTGAACTTCTCCTCAACATGTTTTCCTAATATGTAGCCCTCGCAAACTCCATCTGTGTACTAAATGTGGGGTAATCCATATACCATTCCACCTTTACTAAGATGATCTAAATATTTAAAATTCAGATTCCCAAACCTCTCATGCCACAACCTAGACTCTTCATTAGCATGGGTTAGAAGAGATATGTAATCAGATTTATGAGTAAAGTGAGAGAAGGTGTACAGCCTAGAATGGTGATTAACCTCACCANAGTGAACTCCACCTTATTCCCTGAACCTGAATGAGTGATTTGATATATGGAAAGGATATTCATTGAAATCTTTGGATCATGAAGTACATCCTGAAAGCATCCATGGTATAGATCAACTCTACCTTTACCACCACCTCAGCAGGAGAATCATCTTCCATGAAGATCGTTGGTCCAGAACAAGTTACCAAGTATGATAAAATTTTATCCAATGAGGTCATGTGATGGGTATCCCTTGAATCAAACACCCAAGCATTAGGAGAAGATGAAAAAAAAATTAATTCATGACCAATACCTCTTTTTGATGATGGATTGTCCAATGGCTTCTTCCTTGCATTATTCAAAATATAATCCTCAAGATGATGTTGCTCAAGTGATTGTGTCATCCGATCTATGGCCTTTTTCATGAAAGAACTCTCAGACTGGAACCCCTTGTTATAGTAGCAAAACTTGGTCTTCTCCTTCTTGATCTTTGATTCCTTGGAACTCAAACTCTCATCTGTGGACTTTTTTTTACCTTCCTTCTTGTCTCTTGGTCCTTCTTACCCTTGTTATTATGCTTATTATTCTTTGAACTTCATTGAGATGTAAGCACATGGGGATTTGAACTCTTGAGTTACCCTATCTAGATGATATTTGTCTACTCATGGATAAGTGACTATGTGAACTCATCCATGGATAGCATCTTCCATGTAGACCCCATAGCTAACCTAGTAGTATGAAAAAAAGTGTAGACATAATACTCTAGTCCTAGTTTGATTAGAATTGAAAAGGTTAAATATTCATATTTCTTATAAATTCCACAAGCCCTAACATGCGAAATCAAAGTTTTATACTTACAACATTAGTCATGCAGGATCTCAAAATATCTTGGATTCAATGCATGTATATCATTCTCTATCTAATGACCTCTTAGGTTGTCTTTCTTTCCTATAAAATCCTTCAACTTTGTCCAAACATCGTTAGGAATCTTGCAAGTATCAACATGGAAGAGGATATCTGGAGAGATGATCAAGAACAATATCCCGTAGGCTTCATCCATTCTCTTGAATTATTTTGATTTCTCTATGGCTGAAGAAGGTTCGACCTCAATCCCCATGGTGACCCTATACAAACCCTTGCTCAAAGTAGAATCTCTATCTGTTGGAAAATTGGTTGTCATTGATGTCAACCCTATAAGAAGCCCAAAATAAATTCTAGAAGTCCCTAGAAGTGATGGGTTTATTTGAAGGAGTCTTTGTCAACCCTAGAATAATCCCAGGAGCAAGTCTAGAAGCCTCTATAAGTGATGGGTTTATTTGAAGGAGTCTCCAAAGTGGTACCCTTATTGGGTATCTCTAAGCATAACCCTCATGGGAAGACACTTTGAAGAAGTCTACAAGAATCCATAGGTGTTAAGAAAAGAAGTTACAATGTATGTTCAAGAATTCATGAAAATATGGTTAGGAAGCACCAAAGGGGTGGTCATGAATCCCATAGTTGATTGAAGAAAAAGAGTAGGAAGAACATCACAAATACATGCAAATCCTCCATAGATTGATAATCCTCATCAATTCATTTCAAATGGTATGTTGCACTCCACATGGTTCCTCACGGTTTAGGAGATATGCCCTCTTAAAGATAAAGCCATGAAAGCAAATGAATAAGTTCCAGATCTAAGGACAAGAAATTACAAGTTGGTCCTAAAAGACAATTAAAGGAGAACAAGAAGTTATAGGTCATCCCTAAAGTCAAGTAAAGGATGTGCTTGGAAAAGTATAAATACCCATCAAGAGCCTCTCATTTTTAATCAAGCAAGTGTGTGATCCCTATAGTGCAAGTGAAGTAGCAGAATCATATGAAGGATGGAGTTATCAGAGTTTCAAATGTGAGAAGGGTTTTTGGGAAACCCTATATGAGGTGACCCCCATGATTCAAGTTTAGGAAGACCCGCGAGGACCCTGTCGATTGTCCAAGATGCGTCACGCAAGACCTTGCTTGTTTCCTAGTATAGTCCCACAAGGTCGAGGAAAGGTTTGAAGAAGATGCTACTCTCTTGATGTTGAAGTTAAGGAAGGTTTGATGATGTGAGATCTCATGCACTAGGGTTTTCACATGTTTAAAGGTATGTGTTTCTATATGTTTTGAGGCTTGTATCTTGGAGGTTTTGATATATGCTTTGAGGCATATCTTGGAGGATTTTGGGATATGCTTTGAGGCATATTTTGGATATTTTTGGCATGCGGTTTGATGCATATCTTGGTGATTTTGGCATATTCCTTGAGTCATATCTTGGAGGTTTTAGCACATGATTGAGGTTCCATGTCTTGGAGATTTTTGGGACATGGTTTGATGCATATCTTGGTGATTTTGGGTATATGATTTGGGGGATATTATTGGAGATATTGACACAAGATTTATGTGGTTATTTGGGTTGAACCAGTTTTTATGATGATGATGTATCAATATCAGTAATAATAATAGCGATAGGTTGATTCTCTTATTTATATTCAAGGGAGTAAGGAAGGGGAAAGGAAAGGGGGTTGAAGCCTCCTTCCAATTGGAGCTAGAGAATCTAGGGAGTTGTAGCTTCCTTCAGGTTGCAGCCTATAAACTAGGGGGGTTGGATCCTCCTTCCAGTTGGAGCTAGAGAATTTAGGGAGTTGTAGTTTGCTTCAGGTTGGAGCATGTAAATAGGGGGTTGGTTCCTCCTTCCAGTTGGTGTTGGAGAATTTTGGAAGTTGGTTCTTTCGATCAATGTAATCTTTTGATATATTA